>RJWM01016717.1:0-44987 GCA_004363535.1 Dasyprocta punctata
ACATGTCTATATCTGTCAATATCCCCAACCCCTAGGAAGGTAACGATATGCAATATTGTAACTACTGCCAAACTTCAACCACCTCAGTGTGTAAACCTACAATGTTATTGTATCAGATCTGTTGTTGTTGTTTGTCTGTCTTTTTTTGACTTTTATTTCTAGCTTCTGTATCTATTTTCTCTTAAATAAATAAAAAAAAAAAAAGAAAAGAAACGTAGGCAAGATCCAAGCCATCAAGAGCCTTGAATTCAATGCTAAAGAGCTCTTGCTTGATCCTGTGGCTTTTGAGTTATCAGGTTTTAAGGATTTTACCAGAGGATCAATATGTTGTAAAATTGGTTACTCAGAGCCTGTCCCTGAAACCAATATATTGGAGATAATTGAGAGGTGGTGTAAAATGTTAGGTAGACCACAGGTACACTAAATATCATATAAGAGTCAACTCACAATTTAAAACTTTCTACACATAGTGTGCAAAGCAGATAGCTACAGGTTGAGCTTGTAGCAGGCAAGACACATAAAAATTTAACAACCCATACATAGAAAGATAAGTAGATAGAATTTCAGTGCTGTCTCCCATTTAATATGTGATTCTTCCTTGCCCAAGACCACCTTTCAACAGTTAGATAACCTAGTTATTCCGATCATATTTCTACCACTTACCACAACCCTTCTCATTAAAAAAAAAAAGATACCTAGTATTGTGCTTTATTGAATGTTTGGCCACTTTTAATTGGAAAGTTACACTTAACTAGAAAAGTTGGGTTCACACTGAAGTAATTGACTGGCTAATTACTCTCCTGGGAAGGTGGCCTTAGATTAACCATTATAAATAATGGGGAACCAGACAAAGTTAACTCTTTTTTTCTGAGATTGCATCTCAAGCAAGGAAAACAGTATTATTTTTATAGCTTTAAATTCCCTCAATTGCTGGATGCTGCAGCTGTGTTCTCATTGTATTTTATAGCTAGGAAAAAAGCCCCTCAGCAGTTCCTATAATTTCAAATTTATAACTATGTCCAGGCTAATTCACCCATAAGCCAACCAGAAATAAAAATAGAGCAGATAGACCCGTCTGTTGGGATGATTTCTTAACTGTGGAAAACATTTTTTCTGTCTTTAAAAGCAAAGCTGTAAAATCTGTATAAATTTCAATCTACAAACCATGAAGCTCTAATTTCTCCACTTCTCTAGTCACTTTAAGTAAATGATTTTTACATCTGTGGAATGTCAAAAATCAACAACATGATCCAAGGCAGTGTGAGTGATTGATTTTCAACTACATGAAAGCCATCTAAGTGATAGCAAAAAGATTCTTCAGGTAAATTAGAACCAAAAAGAATTCTGTGTTGTTTGGTTCATGTTTTGGAAGATCTGCATCTTCGGATAATATTTTTTTTCTGCTTTATCAGTGATTTCTAGCATTTTATTCCATTGTTTTCAGTTAGCTGTGTATTTTCATAGCAATTTTGAAATTAACATTCTTCCCTAAAACTGATTATGTCTATTTTTAAAAAAGTCTCACTCAAGAGTGCTTATAGAATTATTTAAATAATACTTGTTAAGTCATTGTTTAAGGGGAAAAATCCCTTATTCTGAATGATTCAGACAAAAGTAACTGTTTTGCTTGAATATTTTGGTGATGAGTCTATGAACTTCCTCTTCATTCTGCCTATGTAAAACTTTAGCAGCAAAAACTCCTTTGTGCTACACAGACAGTGTGACTTCTGATTTCTTATGTGATAAATTTAAGGGTGAATCATATGGAGTGGTTATCACTTGTGCAGCTGTAACTCCTCTGATTGAAATCCACACTCGTGTATTTTGGGAAATAGAGGTCTTACCACAAAGTACTACATTAAGGCAATCTTTTCAGTTGCTGCAAGACAGTAAGAGCAAACACAGTGGAACACAAGTGCTTTTCAGATAATGTCTGGCACCACCATGTAATCATTCTTCATCTGTATCAGATCTTCTCAAAGCGAGAACAGCAAAGTGAAGAACAGCAAAGTGTGAAGCACCGTACCAGTCATGCTATGGCCACACTTGTGCCATTAGTGGAGGTGGACCGGGAAGAGACACTTCTTAATGTAAATGTCATCACCCTCCTAAGTGTTTCTGGTCTCATGGTATATTTTAAAAGGTGAAGGAGTCTGACACAAAGAAATAGCATTTAGTTCCATGCAAAGTCTGTAATTGTGGAACTGCTATTCTTTCTTTAAAAATGGCTTATCAAACAAAATATTCTAGGTCCTTCTTGTCTCAAACAAAGAATTGGTGGAGACAAGGCAAAAATGGTGCAAAAGTTTATTTAAAGGTGAGAGGTGAAGGGGCAAGGAAAGAACAAAAGAAAGGGTAAAAGCAAAAATAAAAGTGCATCCTATGTCTGGGAGACATAAGGCAACTCATCATGAAGAGTCACCATAGTGAGCTCCTTGTGCAGCCTGGTCTTCTTTATGTTGTCCACATCTTGTGGGAGCTCACAAGAAGTTATACATACAAAATTCTGGCATTGTTCTGAGATCTAGTAATTGACAGGTCTCAGCCATTTCTCCAGCCAGCTTTGCCATAACCTATCTATCTCCTATGTTAGAACTTGTCACCTATGGAGAATGATTTTACCACACCAGAGTCTTGCTTTCAAAGTTGCTCTTCTTCCTTTTTTTTTGTTACTGGAGCTTGTGCTAAAGTCCTCCTCACTGAGATATGCATCCCCAGCCATTTCTTTTTTTTTTTTTTTAATTTTGAGGCAGACTGTAGCTACGTTGCCCAGGTTTGTCTCAAACTTGTGATCCTCCTGCCTCCAACTCCCTGAGCATTGAGATTACAGTTAGGCACCATTTTACCCAGCTCCACTTGTTTTGTGTTTTCTTGCTTCTCTGTTCCTTCACCTACTCATTTATTCAATAAATATCACAGTGTCTCAACAGTGTGAAGGGGCTGGCTGTGTAAGTGGGATTCAAGAGCATCTGAAGTGGCATGGTTTCTTCTTTCCTAGCACACCAACAGGGTAACTGCGTTGGTATGAGTTGAGTTTGCATCATGAATTGAACTTTAGAAACTGTAATGAGCCGGGCGTGGTGGCGCACGCCTTTAATCCCAGCACTCGGGAGGCTGAGGTAGGCGGAGCGTTGTGAGTTCGAGGCCGGCTTGGGCTACAACGCTAGCACAAGGCCGGCCTGAGCTACATAGTGCGACCCTGCCTCAAAAAAACCAGGGCCGGGAGTTTGGCTCAGTGCCTTAAGCGCCTGTCCTGGCAGGCGGGAGGTTGTGAGTTCAATCCCTGGTGCTGCAAAAAAAAAAAAAAAAAAAAAAAAAAAAGAAACTGTAATGAACTCTTTTAAAACATAGACGACAAGCTATGATTTCTATGAAGATTTGGTTATATATATAGTTTTAATGTAAATTAAAATCTTTCTGATAGGAACTCAGGTAATTGGCATGTAAAAGATGCAATTTCATATCTCAAACTTTGAGAAAAATTGCCCATATCTAAATCAGCATTAATTCCTTCTGAACCTACAGATAAATAGAAATTTATCCGTAGATCATCTCAAATATTTGTTTTTGTTCCTCCCAAGTTCTTATAATCAGTGTATAACAGAGCAACTTTCTCAGGAAATAGTTGGTGTCTGTTGATGTAAGGGTTTTTTGTTTTGTTTAGTTTAGTTTTTACTTTGGTATGAATTTAAAACTATTTGTATTTTACTAGTAAGTTAGAAATAAGGCCATTCTTTGTCCAAGGAAATTCAAGAATAAATGACTGTATAAAGGAGACATTTTAAATATTCCTTACAGCAACAAGTGACTTGTTTACATGGCATAAAATCAGACCTCCTTTTTGGGTTCACTGAGGGTTAAACATGTCTAACTGACTTAATTACCTTTCTATTTGAAGTGGAACCAAACGTCTGGATCACATGACTATTTTAATCTTCTTTAAAACAATATTTGATCATAGCTATTCAATGGAAAGCATTTCTGAAGTAGCGCAGACTATATGATTTGTCATAGCTCTAAAAATAGTGTCAGGAATGTGCTACCAGAATGCCTTCAAGGAGAAAATGATTGATTGTAATTAAAAAACAAGCCACATCCCAAGCACTCAATCATCAGAAATCTTATAGGAAAAGAATCCTCTATTAGGACATAATTGTACATAGTGCTCACACACCTGTTAATTACATTTATAGAATCTTTTACCTTCTAAAGAAATAGTAGAATGTTACAAGAAAAAAAAATATTTGTGGAAACCAGAAGCAAATGGAAATGGTAGCACTTCAGCAAGTCCTGACTTGCCATCAAGCTCTTCTGCACAAAGCCTTTTTCTTGCAACAGCAGCTGTTTCTTTATTCAGTGGTACAAGAAGTCTCTCATGTGTTACTTCATATACTTAGAAACCTTGTGCCTTTTTAGTTGGTAGATTCAGTGTCATGCATTCTGCCTAAGACTTAAATGCTCATGAAGTATCCTTTGAAGGCTGAATCGATGCATAAATTTCAAAAAACCTTAATTGGAATTCATATACATAAGGAGAATTAAAATAAAAAAAGAACAAGAAGCAGGGATTAATACACAAAAGGTAAATAACAATGATTCCGTGTATACTCATCATTGTCTGAAGTTCCTGAGATGGAGATGCAAATAGCTTGATATCTTCTGATGAATTCTGAGTAGGAAGGTAATTAGTAATTACCCTTTTTAGTAGCAGATGATTCTCTCTTCATTTCATTGTATACCCAATATATTAATTTCTTTTAAGCAAGCAATCGATCAGCAAGTGTGCATTTTATTCTTCCAATTTGTTAAGTACTATACTGGCATTGTAGGACATATCTGTAGAAATAGGAAATACAGTTTCAATTCTGAGATGCCTAAGCTATTAGCAAAAGCAAGTATGATACAGGTAGAAGTGGAAAACAAGAGAAGGGAAAGAGAATATATGAAGGAGAAGGATGCACCTATGGATAACCTGCCTTCTAATAGCAACTACTTCCTTTGGAAAGTCAGTACTGGTCCAGATTGTGGTATTAAAAGTCTTAAGGGCAACAGAGCTGACTGGTTGGAAGCTGACCCAACTTTTCTTGCCACTTCAGCTGCCAAATTTAAACTTTCCCTTGAGATTTCATCTCCATCGTCTTAGTATTTTTTCCAGATTTTTATTTCAAAAGAAAAGGTAGTTAATTAACAAATAATTTATCACATTGAGAATGCACACGCATAACAAAAATATGATGGCAGTTTGATCTTTTTTTAAGTTAGGGACTTTCAGTTAAATGACCTGTTAAAGCGAACTATGAAAAGTGGATACTTTTGGTAATTTCTAAATTACCTTCCATCTCACTAATAGGATTTTTGAGTCTCTTTAATTGTACTTTTTGCTGTCTGTTTTTGGTTTATATTTGTTCATGAAAAACTTTTGTTTTCTTAATTTAAGTGTTCCAAACATAAAACATTTTATAGCTGATCACATTTCCTAACAACTGATTTTATGTCACTTTTTAATTATTTTAATATGTACTTATATACCACTTTTTAAAGGATTTTTTAAAAATTCACCTTAAAATAAGGGATACCAAGTTGTTAAATAACAAATAACTGAAACACTGCAATGAATACTTGAACCAACATAAATGGACCCTGAATACTTTAAGAAATACCTGATGGTTCCTAAAAAATATGTACTTTCCCTTAGCAGCATTGCATTGCTTAGACTGCAGAAGTTCAATTATAAAATTGACAGTTTGAGTCCCAGAAATTTAGATTCCTGTGTCACACAGTTTAAAGAAGTCCTCCATAGTTTACAGAAGAGTAAATTTCTAAGAGATTATCGTATGATCAGAGTCAACATTCTATACCGGCTGCTAAATTTATCTCCCCCTATTTTAAGAAAATGAACTTTCAAGTGTTACCTTCTGGATATTTTTTCTGGAAATTCTACTAATCAGATATCAATAGGTCTTCGTGAATCACCCAGTCTTCCTCCTTTTGCCAGTGTTTCCATTTGATGTGGTGGAAAGAAGCAAGCAACATTTCAGGCACCCAGTTGCTTGCAATGTTGCCATCTGATTGGGCTCAGACTTACATGATGACATATTCAGAGGAGAATTATCATAAAACTGTGTGACACTGTCTCTGTGTACACTTGGAATTGAGGGGGGAATTATGACAACAGGTGAGGTTAATAAGGGCTGTATGAAATTTCTGATATGTAAGCTATATCTTGTAGGACTGGCTGATTTTTATGACAGAGAGGAGGGAATAGGCATTATTTATGGTGAGATCATCAGGAGCCTGACTGGCAATAACCAGAAAAGAGGAAACAAGGTTAAATAATATACTAACTAGGGGAAAAATTGCTTATTTGGGACCATGGGAAATAATTCCAATTGGTAAGTTTATGTCTGGTAAGTTTATGTCCTTGAAATCCAGGTTGAGTAAACCAAGCTTGATGGGATAGGCAAAAAATGCGTCACCCAAGATTATAACCTGATAGGTAACATTATGGAGGACATGTAAAAGGGAGATCAGAGTGACACATGAAACTGTGGCTAGAAGCCCCCATAAAGACTACTAGAAACCAAGATACCATGTGTCATAAATAAACAACACACAATGCTCAGCACTAGCTATGTCCTTTGATTTCACAATGATTTATTTATTTTACCACTGTGCTCATTATCTAAAACAGAACACTGCAATTTCATATACCATCTGTGAGCTCCAAATGGTTATAATTAACAACCACAAATGTTCTAAAAAGGTGATGTGTTAAAAATAGCTTATCATGCTTGTCAGCAGGCTGTTGCTGTGCCATGACATTCAATGGAAGAACAGCTACATTTTGTTATGCTTTCCCATGATTATGTTTCTTACGTAGATTATGCAACTATGAAAACATGCATCTCTAATTAAACATCTGAAGTTTAATATTTTGACTAATGGTCAATTAGAGAAACAAAAGATCTAGGCCATACTGATTGTAAATTTCCTTAAAATGAGATCTCCCTACTGTAGTATCTAGAACATTAGTAAACATACACAGAAATGCTTGTTGAAACTAGTAAAGTTATTTGGGAATGTTTGTGGCAAATGGAATGAGGTATTTAATTATTTTATGGGCAAATATTCTCCTCTTTCTTGATTTCTTAAGGGAAGAGTCTCAGAGCTGGATCCATGACAGGCAGTTTGCACAATGCCTGGGTGGCTTAAGAAAGTTAGAACTGGGAGTTCAGAGTTTAATTTCAACCAGTGAAAATGGTCATTATTATACATATTGAAGGCTGCTCAAACTGTTGCAGCTAACTAAAACAGCAATGAGCCAAAAAATATATTGAATTTCATTACATCAAAGGTGCCATGAGTTGCAAGATGCACCCTTATTTTGTATACTACTAAGAAAGATAAAGCACTACACCTTAAATTACAGTACAAAACTTCAGAGATAAAAAGTGTTTATCCTTAAACACACTGAAGAGTCTTTCTAGAGATATTGAACATTTTTAAAATCATGTATCATTATTTCCTTTCATAAAATTTAAACAAAATGTATTAGTGGAAGTATTTATTTATTGTTGGTACCGAGATCGAACTGATGACCTCACATTTGCCAGGCAGGTGCTTATGCCACTGAGCTAAGTCCCCGGCCCTGGTATAAGTATTATTAAAATTTACTCTTCATCATGTGTCTCTCTCTTACATTTCACTCAGTTCCACCAATGGCTGCACTTTCTTTTTCTTTTTTTTTATTTTAAAGATAGTAAAATCCAACAAAACATGATAGAACAAAGTCAATCAAAACAAAGCAGTAGAACTGGTACAGAACTTCAAAGAAAGATACTATGAAAACAATAGCTACTATAGTTTATCTTGCTATTTTCAGAATAGTTGAGCATTCCATCAGGTATAATAAAATCTAACCAAGAACAAAACACAATAAAACCAATTAAAACAGAATATGAAATAAAGCAAAAAAAATTAATCAGAATAAAGCAAGACAGTGAGAACAATGTTGGACCTCAAAGACAAGACAGAAGAGAATCCCCCATATTTGCTACATTGCATGCCGTCATCTTCCCAAGATATGCTCAGACTGCTGGCTGCAGGCCTGCAAAATCAAATAATACAAGTATTTAGTTGCTTTATGTACCTTAGTTGCTATCAACTTAGCTGGTCCTCCAAACCAGCATGTTGCTTACAGGGGTGGGGTGGGGTGGGGTGGAGATGTTCTTGATTCTTAGCCCATGTGCCGGCAGGCGTACAGGAGGCACATCTTTCTCTTCTGGAGTCCACGCCAGTCATGCACTCACCAGGAAGCAGGCTAGTTGTCTTTCGGTTGGAGACTCCCTGCCCAACACGGTCGGTTCTCGAGAGGCACATCTTTCTCTTCCTGGAGTCCGCACCAGTTGCACACTCACCAGGAAGGGAGGCTAGCTGTCTTCCTGTTGGAGCCTCCCTGCCCAACATGGCTTGTTCTTGAGAGGCACATCTTTCTACATTTTTTTTTAACAGTATCATTCTTTATGCCATCAAAAAACCTGGATGATATTGAATTTCCTAAAGGAATGTACCCATATTTTCTCTGGAATTTTTTTCAAATATGTTTAGTTTAATGCATACATTTGACCATGATGGCCAGAGTGGATCACCACCTTTATTCTCACATCTTCCAAAATTCATGGACTATTATGAGGACCATTTTCTTCTCTATGTGATGCTCAAGTAATGTGAAGGGACCCACAGGGCAGGGTTGTTGGATTCTCTCCACTGACTTACATGCATTACTACTGAGTCCAAGACTGGTGATAGCTGTCAAACTGAAGATATCCAGTGCCCCATAGGAACTGCACTCTCCCTGCCTGCAATTTCACTTCTTCCTAGACCCCATCCTCATTCCCCAGGTCCTGTGTTTGAACTCACCTATTTGTTTATGAGGATACAGTTCAAGTTTTCTTTTTCTCCAGGAGGTCTGTCAGTCCCAAGAGATGTCTCACATTGATTGTGTCTTATAATTGCTGTGGGCCAGCATTGGTATCACTGTGCCTGTATATGTTTGGGCAGAGCTGTTCATGTTGTCATCATTTCAATTAAGTGATGTGTATTGATACATAAACATTGAATTGAATTTCCACTTAAAATGGAGGTTTGTGCACTATGCTTCAACACTGAAATGAAAAATCGTTTATTGCCTGTAAGGACAGGAATGGAAACAGCAATGGGATGTAAGTTTGATCTTGGTAAAGCGAATTTTGTTTGCTTTATTTGTTCTTATTAGCAGATGTAGACAGATATTTCCCAACAGTAATCAGAACTAGTGTTCAAGTGGTCTTTTTTCATATGGTCATTAAATTATTTGTAAAATGCCAGGCAAGATGGTGCACACCTGTGATCCCTGTACTTGGGAGGCTGAGGCAGAAGGATCACTGTGAGTTCAAGGACAGCCTGAACTACATAGCAAGACCCTGTTGCAAAAAAAAAATTATAAATGAAGATGTTACAAGATTGAAGTTGTTCACTTGGGTCACCAGGAATAAGAATTAGCTTGCCACATTATAAGGGAGCTTATCCTTACACTGTCTAGATACATGTTAAAAGCATCAAGAACTCACACATGGGGAGGGTTCTTTAGTGCTTCTGGGTTTCCTGGGTGGCATATAGTCAGTCTTCCATCTGTTTTGCTGTTATGAATATTTATTTGAGAGCAATTTTGAGAGATGTCTTCCTCTTAATGTTTTTGGTTGTTTAAAATTAAATATGGAGCTAACATGGCCACTGGTAATTTTCCATAGTATCACAATGATAAACTACTTTTTGTAATTGAAATACATGATTTTGATGTCTGGATTTCATACCATTGGTTGTATAATTCCAAGGTGTGCCAAAGAATGCTAGGGTTTCAATAGGGTTTCCTATTTGCCCAAATCCAATATCATGTTTTTCTCAGTTACATCACCCATGTCAGAAATTTAATAGTTCCTATTCCAAATCAGAAGGTAGTTTTTATGTAAAGCTGTTTCATACTTTAATGATTGTCTTGTTTGATGTTCCCACCTGCCACATCCACCATTCATTTCTTTGAACCATCCTAATTTCATCCAAATCTCTCCAGTTTTGTGTGTGTTATTTAGGTGTGACTGTGACTGCCAATTCTTTTTCATGTTTATCATTGACAAAATGTAACATAGATTAATTGATTTTCAGGCAACTTCCTTTCTTAATTCTTACAAAGTGCTTATTTTTTATTTATTTATTTATTTTTATTTATTAGTAATAATAACAATGATCAGAGTAAAGCAAAACAGAGAGAACCATATTGGGCCTTGAAGACAAGACAGAAGAGAATCCCCCATACTTGCTACATTGCCTATTGTCACCTTCCAAAGAGATGCTCATGTTGCTGATCAGAGGCCTGCAAAATCTACGAAACAATACTAGCAAATAGTTGGTTGATGTTCCTTGGTTGCTATCAATTTAGCCAGACCTCCGAAACAGCAGGTTGCTGACGGGGTGGTGGGGGGCAGTGTTTGTCCCTGATTCCAAGCCCGCTTACCGGTGCTGTTCGGGCCCAGTGGGTTGGGCCCCGCAAGGGACCATTCTCGTTCTCCTCCGGGGTCCCAAGATGTCCGGCCCCTGGAAGGCAGTACAGTTGCGTCCCGGTCGGGGCCTGTGCCGCTTGGGCCCAGCGGGCCAGGCCCCGCAAGGGGCCGTTCTCGTTCTCCTCCGGGGTCCCAAGAGGTCAGGCCCCCAGAAGGCAGTTCAATTGCATCCCGGTCAGTCAAAGTGCTTATTTTTTAAAACAAAGTTTTGCTTTACCAAGATCAAATTTATTTTTCATTGTGATTTCCATTCCTTTCTTTCTATACAGTAGTTTTTCATATCAGCACCAGGTCATAGTATGTAAATTTCCTATCTTGGTTACTTTTCTTGTTGCACCCAATGTTAAAGGAGGAAAGGTTTGTTTTGATTCACAGTTTGTAGAGGTTTCAGTCCATAGTCAGTTAGCTCCAAGGCAGGATGGCATGGCAGAGGGACATCACAGAGGCGAAACAGTGCATGGCAAGGAAGCAGGAAGCATCAAGCAGCAGAAGCAGCAAAAAGTAGCAGATCAGCTTCTTTCTATCCTTTATATTCCATCCGAATGCCTGCCTTTTGGATGGTGACATTCACACCCAGGATAAGGCACCCTTAACTCCAGCATTACACTCTAAATTGCAGCACCACATACCCTAATTCAACCACCTTTGAAATTCCCCATCTATGATTTCATGAGGCTTTGAGGGACATCTAGATAAGAGCCATAACACTGCCTAAATATATTTTAACTGTTAATTCAGTTCAATGTTTATAAACCAATGCACATCACTGTGAGGAAGTGATGACAATGTAAGCAGCTCTGACCACTTGTATATAGGCACAGTGATATCATGAGTCAATTATAAGACATGATCAATGCGAAACTTCCCTTGCAATGGAAGAATCTGTGGGGAAAAATAAAACTTGAATCTACAGTAAGCAGATGAGTGGGTTCCAGGATAGGGACCAGGGACGAGGATAGGAGTTGAACAATAGAAGTCAGATTGCAGGAAGTGAGAGTGAAATTCCTGAAGATAAGTCAGTAGAGAGGGCTAAACTTGCCGTGTGGGCCCTTCTACCTTACTTAAGTGTCACATAGAGGATAAAGATGTTCTAATGTTGCATGAACTGGTGTGGTAGTAAGGGTGGTGATCAGCGCTGATCATGGTGGGCAGATTCCTGCAGAAAAATGTGCTAGTTAGAGCATGCTGCCTCTGGAGAAAAGAGTTTATTGGTAGCTTGGGGTAATGGAGTTGTAGGCACCCCTTGGTGACTCTCTAAAAAACATTTACTGAGTGTTTCTTGTATCCAATATATTGTGCTTTTTAAAATACTGAAATACCTGCATGAACCAAAGCCAAGTGTGGACCTAAGAAAACTGTAAATATCACGTGACCTCCTAGAGTGCCATTTTACCATGGTAGCATAAATTACTTTCAAAAATGATTGCTCTCTTGAATGGAAGGATGAGGAAATACGAATCTGAAGTGCCTTACTCCAGGGGAGTGAAAGGACACAGGAATGACAGGGCTAATGAGGACATTTTGTATTAAGAAGACTCCAGAATATGGTGACTCAAGAAATAGAGAGGTTAATTTTCTTTCACATGAGTCCAAAGTGAATATTCAGGTTTATTTAATTATATTATTTATGGACTTCTGAGGAATAGACCCTCAGAAGAAGACAGATCAATGATGTGGCCAGACCAAGGCTGCAAGCTTGGAAGCTCCCTGGTGAGTCCCTGGTACAAGTCCTTGTTTAAAGCCTGAAGAATCTGGAGTCTGACATTTGTTGGCTACAGCAGCAGCAAAAAAATGCATTTGCTTAAGAACAGTCAGCTGTGCACAAGAGTGGGGTTCCCCTTTCATCTACAGTTTGTTCCATCCATCTCTTAGTTTATTAGGTGGTGGCACTGATGTTTGAGGGGGAGTCTTCCCCACTCAGTTCACGGACCCATATGTTAGTCTGCTTTCGTGTGTCACAGACATCCAGAAATGTGCTTTACCAATTTTCTAAGTGTTTCTCAATACAATTATATTGACAACCATGATTAACCATCACATGAGATAATTGGTTCTGAGAATATTTATTCAGAAACCAGAATTCGCTCATCATATAATTGCTTTTGTCACCATCATATAATAATGAAGGGCACAATCTACAAAGAAGTTGTCAATTTAAGCTTGTATGTAACAAATGACATAGTAGAGCACATAAAATTTCCTGGAAGCACAACAACTTTACAAAACAGAGTGTACAAATTGTGCACTCATGGTAATGCAAAAATATCAAGACACAGAATATTTAAAATTTTTATTTAGAATTTAAAGAAAAAATGACAGATGCTTGTTCTGCAAAAAGCTTTAAACAACACAGAATTGTACAGTTGGAAAGTAGGACATCTCCATCTCACTTTCTAATTCCATAACTTGACTAGTGATGACTTCAACTGTTTTGTATGTATCATTCCAAATCTTTCTGTTGTAAATCTTGTTAATTCATAAACACAAACTTTCTTGATCTTTGGTAAGGGCTTAATTTGTTTAGTTGTTCTCTTATCAATAGATTTTAGGATGCTTTCGTACTTGTGTTTATTATAAATATTTGCACAAATATTGTTTGTGGGTGAGATTGGTATGATAATGTCCAATAAAATATAATTTTAGATATAAAATATGGCATGGACAAAGCCAAATTTGATCAGGGATTGCCATGAAGTAGATTAATAAACTTCTGTTATAATAAATTGAAAATTTTGAGTCTCTTTTCAGCCCTGAACAACCTTGAATTCACAGATTTTCTTATCTTACTTTTGAAATTAATAAGTAACATCTAAGACTTCACTATGTAGTTAGCTGAAGTCATCTGCTTGCTACCCTTTATCAGATTACTTGTTGTGATTAAGGAAATTCAAATTCATTTAAAAGTGCTATTGGATTCATTTAGGGTGTCTTTTCCTGTATTTTTGCAATCACTTAGTATTACTATACATTTCCTTCATCCTAAAAAATTAGGTGAAATTTATTAAATGTTTTCATCATCTGTCAAGATGATTTGTCGATTTTTCTCCTTTAATCTGTTAATATAGACTTTTCTAGTATTATAACATCTTGAAATAAACACTACTTAGTTATCATGTGTTTTTATTTAATGGAAGGCTATACTGAAATATTAATGCATAAAGTAGTATACACTTGTTCAACATTTATCAGTTGTATTTGTCTATGATTCCTTCTTTTTTCTATTCTTAAATATTTAAGTTTATATATTTAAGTTTTCTTAGTCTTGAAAAATTAATGAGATGACAGCAATCTTTTTATACTTTCTAAAACCCTTACATATGGGTCAGCAGAAGCCATGCTGGGCCTGGGAGGAGTAACAAGAAGCCAATTCACCCTTCCCATGAGCTGGTACAAGCCATGCAGGGCCTGGGAAGAGAAATAAGCCAATTCACCCTTCCTGTGAGTTGACAGAATCCATGCTGGGGCTGGGAGGAGTAATGAGAAGCCAATTTGATGGACTGGGAATTTAGCAGCACAAATGCCTGCCTGGCAAGTGCGAGGCCATGAGTTCCATCCCTGATATAAAAAAAAAAGAAGCCAACTCACTCTTCCCATGAGCTGGTGCAAGTCATATACGGCCCAAGAGAAGAAACAAACCAATTTACCCTTCTTAGGAGTCAGTGGAAGCCTTTCGGGGCCTGGAAGAAGTAACAAGAAGCTAACTCACCCTTCCTGTGAGCCAGTGCAAGCCATGCAGGGCCCAGGAAGAGAAACAAGCCCATTTGCCATTCCTGTGAGTCAGTAGAAGTCATTATGGGCCTGAAAAGAGTAGCAATAAGCTAATTTGCCTTCGTGTGAGCCTTAACAAGCCATGCAGGGTCTGGGAGGAGAAACAAGCCAATTTGCCCTCCCTGTGAGTTGCTAGAAGCCATGCTTGGCCTGGGAAGAGTAAGAAGCCAATTCACCCTTCCTGTGAGTCAACCTACACGCAAACTGGGAGACAAGAACACTGCCCCTACCCCTCTGAGCAACCAGCTGATTCAGAGGACAGGCCGAGTTGATAATAACTGAGGTACCAAAACAACTTAATGCTTGTACTGTTTGATTTTGCAGACCTAAGGCTGGTAGTCTGAGCATCTATTAAGAGGATAACAATATGCAATATAGCAAATATGGGAAATTCCTTTTATCTTGTTTTTGAGATCAAGTATTGTTCTCACCGTTTTATTTTGCTCCATTTTATTGCTTTGTTCTATTCAGTGTTCTGTTTTGATTGGTTTTGTTTGATTTTATTATGTCTGACGGTGTGTGCAGCAATTTTGAAGATAGCAATAGGCATTATGGTAGTCATTGTTGACTTCCTGTTATCCTGTTTTGAAATCCTGTATGACTTTCACTGTTTTGTTTTGATTGACTTTATTCTATTTTATTTGGTTTGGTGCTATTCTCTTTAAAATACATTCTCATTCTTTATTTTGATAGGTTTTATTCTGTTTAGTTTAGCTTTGTTTTGTTTGATTTTATTGTGTCTGATGGTATAGACAGCTATTTTGGAAGAAAACAAGAGACATTATGGTATCTGTTATTGATTTCCTATTATCTTGTTTGGAAGTTCTGTATCACTTTCATTGTTCTGTTCTGAATAGCTTTATTTTGTTTGTTTTTTTTTGGTTTGGTCTTATTCTCTCTAAAATAAAATAAAAAATATTTATATATGACAGAAATAACCCACTGCTTGAAGAGATTTTACATGTTTGAAATGTGGCTACATAACTTGATCAGTCTTTTCTATGTTTGAGGACCATTTGGTTCTCAATTTCATTTAAAGTTGATTTTAATGATTTTTATTTTTAGAAAAGACTGTAAATTCTCCTATGAGCACCACCTTGATTTAGAGATCTTAATATATTACTTTGCTTTTCCTTTCTGAAATTGAGAGTTGTGGTTCATTGTCTCTTTAATCCAGTATTCCTTAGAAGAGTGTTTTTACCTTTCTTCAGTATGACTGGGCTGCTGCCTGGCTCCATACATACTACCTCCCTTAGTTGTTTGTTTAAAACTCTGGTCAGGGGATGGAGCCTGCAGTATTTATTAACACAATAGTTCCTGACACTTCACATATGAAAATCTTAACAATTAAAACAAGTAAATGTTAACTTCTCAGTTGAAGAAATTATATTTTAA
Organism: Dasyprocta punctata; assembly: GCA_004363535.1. Classification (NCBI taxonomy): domain Eukaryota; kingdom Metazoa; phylum Chordata; class Mammalia; order Rodentia; family Dasyproctidae; genus Dasyprocta; species Dasyprocta punctata. The sequence goes on from RJWM01016717.1 coordinate 15,759, forward strand.
TACAACTAATTATTAATGTAGAAAATATAAGATTTTGTAAGTAAATTTAATAGTATTTAAGATGTGTATATATATATATATTTAACTATAATAAAATCCACAACATTTAATAAAAAGGGAATATTATTTATGAAGAGGGGTACAATATAAACTATGTGCCAGAAGTCTATTATTCATCTTGATTTACAGATCCACTACAGTACAATCTTGTATGGCTTAATGGTAGGGATGCATTCTGATAAAAGCTTCAATAGGTAATTTCCTTACTGTGTGAATATCATAGCATGTAGCTGCACACATCTTGATAGTGCAGCCCACTGCACACATCAGCTATATGGAAGAGTTATCACTCCTAGACAACAAACTACACAGCAATTTACCATGCTGAATACTGTAGGCAGTGGTGACACGGTGATATATTACAGTGTCCCTAGATGACGGGAACGTTTCAGCTTCATGATAGTCTTACAGGACTACTGTCATATTTATGTTCTTTTGTTGGTTGAAACATTAGCATGTGTCACATGGCTGTAGTTATTTAGCCTTGGGTCCTAGGATCATAGGCTGAGAATTGCCGTTCTGACTTCTCTTCCTCCCATATTAGGGCAGGTTACCTGACCCTGCTGTCTGTGTCATTCCTTCTCATCAAATGCTATTGTTGTGGCTATCAGCTTGTTGGGATCCTGTCTGGCCCGTGCAGCCTCCTCCTGGTCACTGCAGTTAACTGAGATCCTCTGGTTTCTAATAAGAGCTGATCATATACAGACCCGAAAAGCACATCATGCTGGTGTCACTGACTCTTCACTAATTTTCTGGTTTCATGTTCTGTGAATTAAAGGGCATTCAATGAGCAGTAGCTGCAATTATTGTTGGATTAAAAAATCCAAATGTTGTACAATGATGAAGTGATACAGTTTCTTGTCCACCGTCTGGTGCACGTTCTCTTAGCTTTTGATTTCTATCAGTGGCACAATTAGATGAGTTTTATATAAGGCTTTAAAAAGTCTCGTTTCAGTTCTACAATTATAATTACACCTTTCAGGCTTTGTCTTTAATTACTTCTTAATCAGGATTCAGCAAAGTAATACTCATAAGAAAAAACTGGCTATTATGTGTTCTTGTACTGCCTATGATGTTTATTTTTATGTTTTATATATTTGTATGAAACATTTCTATATAAATGTATGTAAAGCCAAAGGACTACCCTCCTTTCTTTACCCTAGCCCTCACTCTTACCCCAGACATGGTCTCCTTTCACTGCGTGCACCAACATGCACAATGCACTGTGACCGGTGGGGTCCTAGTTGTTGCTTGGCTGTCACACCAGCATTTAGAGTTTTTTTTTAATTGAACTAACTTGATTAGCTCCACTATATTATGAAAATAGAGTGTTTCTTGAGCTTTAATTTTTAAACTATTTCTTAAAGCAATTTGGCAGTATAGCAAGTAAACTGTTTATATTTTATTATTTTTTATTGTACCCCCTGATTTAGGTGATAGTAAATTCTAATTTTGATTTTTTTTCTCTCAAAACATTAAAGATTTTGTTCCTTTACCTGTTAGGTAATAGGGTTTACTGGTGCTAGAATTTGATGCTTTTGATGCTTCTGATGTGAGGCCAATCTGATTATTTTTCTTCTGAAGAAAACAGTATTTTCATCTCTAGAAGCTTTTAAATTCTTACTTTATATGTGGTATTCTTAAATTTCATGGGCATAAATCTAGATACATATTTATTTATTCCTGAATTTTGTCCATACTTCCCATCTGGAGATACCCAGGTTTTCCCTTCCTGCAAGCCTACTTCTTGTCTGTTGGCCTCAGTACTAGCCAGTACTTTACATTTGAAAAAAATGTATGCCAACACATATTGCCAGAGATAGAAGTTGCCAGAAATTTGCATTTACTTGTTCATCGGAGAGTTTTTGGATGATAAATTGGCAGGCACTGACACTTATAAAATTTAGGGGATGTTTGGTAAGAGTTATAGAAACTGCCTCCAAGGCCTGACCCCACTTTATAACGTCTGTCTCTACAACATAGGGATGGTAATTCTATACCGTTAATGACCTCCCTAGGAATTTAAAGTTTTATTTAGCCATTCTCTGTGTGTATTTTTGTGGCTTTTACATGCCCATTAGGGGGATTTTGGAAATGTGGAAGGTGCTCTAGATTGCCATAATGACTGGGGATCACTTTTGCCCTTTTTTGTGCATGGCCAGGAATGAGAAACATCTTGTAAATGGGAAAGCCTTGCAAACAAAGAATTGTTCAGAAAAGATAAATGATCCATGGTGTCTCACTGAGAAACACTATGGAACAGACGAGGAACTTGCCACCAGGTGATTTATTCTGCCTTGTCAAATCTTCTTATCCTTTTTTGGTAAGGGCAGGGGACATGATGGAATTCCCTCAGCTGGCTGATGAAATGGTTCAACCTTGGCTGGAGATAAACCTTGCTGCTTCTGTGCTTCCTTGATAGCTGGAATTGATCCTTTCTATCTTTCTGACTTGCAAGGTTGGCCTTTTATTATTTCTCTAATGATCAATAACTATGCTGTAAGTTTGCATGGTTTTTGTGTCATTTTGCCTATCCATCTGTACATGTTATTCCATTATAACTACTTTCTTCCAACCAAAGAAACTAAAGTCTGTGTAACATAGATGCCATTTCCTATAACTGAAATGCAGAGGATGTGTATAAAAGAGGTGGAAACTCATGACTTGGAGCCTGGGAGATATTGACAACCAGTTAGATTAAGCAAGCCTCCAAACAGGACAAGGCTTTGGAGTAATGATTTTGCATTTGTTCAGCATACCTTAGGGGACAGAACTTCAGGTTTAGAAAGGCAAAGAGGAGAAGATTAAGAGCTACTGATTTGGTCTCATCTTTGCTGCACTTTCATTAGCTTTGGAACTTGTATTGACCTAAATGGAATTTGAATATTCTCCATTTCATCTTAAAATATGTGCTTTGCATGTTGAAGCCAACTATTGGCTTGATTTAAATGCACCTTAGAGACACATTTTAACTGCAGCAGGCCACCTAGGGGAAATCTAATTATCCAGGAATAAACAGACACGTTTATTTTATAGCACATTCTGATAATCCAGGGAGTGCAGAAGAAATGACCTCCTGTTATCACTTCACCCCTAGACTAAAGCCAACTCTGACTGCCCTGGATTTCTGTTTGTTTTCAAATCTGTTCTGTGTGTGTGTGTGTGTGTGTGTGTGTGTGTTTACTCACGCATGTGCACTTGTATGTGTTCTTTAGGCCTCTAGAGCTCATCTGCTTTTCTAGTTATTGCTTCTAAATCCTTTCCGATAGGCCTCCTTTCAGTTTAGTTACCCCTAACTGATGTTTTTCCAAATGGGTATCCACTCTCGAAAGTCTGGTTGGTCATCTTTTCTAAATTTCTCACTCTTCATTCCCACTCCTTGCTTAGCAAACCACCGATTCTTCAAAACCTACTTTAGGATTCATCTTCACAAGAAACACTTCTCTCTGTTCCTTGACCTCTATTACAATTCTCATACAAGTGTTGCCTGAGAAAACTGCCCTTGAAGACTTGCTAAATGTACGTACTCCCGGCACCCATCCTAGACTGACTTGATGCAAATTCTGGGATGGGTCCAAGGGAATCACGTTATTTACACACTACAAAGAAGATGGCAGAAAACTTTTCAGTGTATTTTTTTGTCACTAGTATTAAATTATAGACATGTCGAAGTCATTGTTTACACTTGTATACCTAATGCAGAATAAGTACCTGATAGAGCCAGGCACAGTTTTGGATACCTGTAATCCCAGTTACTCAGAAGACTGAGGTGGGAGGATTGAAAAACCTGAGTTCAGCCTGGGAAACTTAGTGAAATCCTGACTCAAAATTAAAATTTACAAAAGGATATGTGACCCATTTAACCCCTAGAACTACAAAAAAGAGAGAAAGAAGAAAGAGGAGGGAGAGAGAGAGAGAGGGAGAGAGAGAGAGAGAGAGAAGGGTAGAGAGAAGAGAGAAGAGAGAAGAGGAGAGGAAAAAGAGAACAAGAACTTGACACTTTGCAGCATTTGCTGAGGTTATGGGCAAATTGCACTATGGCCTGTACTTGAATCCTGATTCTACCACTTAGCATATGTATATTTGGACAAATTATTAGAGCACTTTGTATTTTTTAATCTATTAAATACAATAATAATAACTGTACCTATGTGTCAGTGCTTTGAGTTGAAAATAAGATATATTATTATTTTTAGCCATATAGATTTTTGCACAAAGATTTTAAAAATTTTTCATACATCCTTGTGAAAAAAGTTGCTTCTTTCTATCCTGACAGGCTCTTTGACTGGTCTATAAATTAAATTGACACAGTACAAATTAGCAAGAGGAAAACCATTTAAATTATGTATGCACACAAGGTAATCCTACAAAAATATGAGAATTCCAGAAGAGGGCAGATGATTTAGGGTTATATAACATCCTCAGTTAAAGGAATGGCTAAAGTAGTATGGATTTGTGGTTTTTGAGAAGTGGTGATAGCAAAGTTTTGGAAGGTGAAGGGTATAGAAAATATATAGCAAACAAATGTTGCCCTGTTATAAAGTCTGTCAGGTGATGAATTTTCCCAAGAAATGCTCTTTTCTTGGTACAGAGACCTAGTAATGAAAGAAAATTTCCTTTTTAAAAATAAACATAAATTTTCTTTACAAAAAGGGAAATTTATGCTTTATTTTTAGGCAGTTGAATGGGAGGTAAAGATTTTTCCTGTGGTTGGTGGCTCTTAATCTGTAACACAAAATAATGACTATGTCAGGTGGCATATTTAGAGGTCACATATTTTGAACCCCTTTAGAGGCTGGGGTAGGGGATTCCTGAGACTGGAGGGACATGTATGGGTTGACTTTTCAAATCTTGTGTGGACTGAAAGCGTGAGATATTTAGGACTAGAAATAAGAATTGCCTTTTCTGATTATCTAAGTTCTCTTGAGCTGGACTACTAGACTGATGTTTTTCTGAGTATTATCTGGTTCAACATTTCTGGTATTCATTGTCTACCGAGACAGATAAATGATTGTGAACAGGTTGAATAGAAGTCTTATGTTCACACCAATAGAACTGTTTGCCTACATCAACTGTTTTATCTCAGCCAAGTCTCCATTTATCTATCCAATCAACAACTATTGAACATCTACATGTGTAAAGTACTATTAGTAGGAATAACTTCCATTTTTTCAGCATTGACTATGTGCCAATTATGGTGCCAAGAATGTTTAAGTGCCCTCTCTCAAATCTCACAGAAACCCTATTAGATAATGCTGTTATTTATCCTCATTCAATAGGAGAGGATCTTTTGTATCCACTTCCCTAAATCTTGTAAAGAGTGGTAGAATCGGGATTTAAACCTAAATTGTCTTTCTCCAGAGCATGCTTTGTTAAATATTATATTACTCTGCTTCCACTGACTTCACAGATTTTAAATCACATGCATCCAGGTGTATTGCAGAAAGAAACACAACAGTGAGCAAAAAGAAAAGCAAAAATAATTCTTCCTTGATTTTAGGAAATCTTCCTTCTGACTAATTTTCAAAAGATTAACCAAGTTGCTTGTTTGTTCAGTTTGTGCTTCTGATCATGCTCCTTTTGCACAATTTTCTTCTAGTTTCACATTCTCAATTCTTGCAATGAACTGAAAAAAGTGAATACTGTAAGAGGATTTGCACTAAATAGAAGGCATGGACATTTTGGAGTTCATAGCCAATGCTCATATACATAAATTAGAACAATAACAGTTTAAAAAGAAATCTCAAGATGGGTCAGTCTTGGTATGTGTCAGAAAGATCCAGGTTGGAATGTTTTCTCTATTTTGCTATCTCTATTTTGAAGTAGGCAACAGGTTTATATTTATTTTTTACTTTAAGAGTGTGTCTTTGCTTAGTTACTACCTTAGAAGATGCGACAATTATATTGGCTTTTTATTTTCAACCTTATGACATTTTAATGCTATGACTGTGTTCATATAAGTGCAGCTAAAAGGAGTGACTCTAAAATACTGTACTGTTTTCAGTTTGCTCACTGAGCTTGTTTATTTTCCTTCTATTATGGTTGAATACAGTTTCTTAGAGTTTCACCGACAGTTGTGTCTTTGTTTTGGGTCAGATGGCCGTTTAGGGTCTAATTCACATTTTTTGGTGATTATCCTATCAGTGACTCAAATTTCTAAGTAAAAAAAAAAAACATTGTAATTGATTTGAAATTTCTGAGATGTCTAGGAATGAGTAACATCTTGTTGTCAGAATTCTGTAATATCAAAACTGTCTATTGCAGAGTGTTATTTATATGAATAGGGCTGTGTTTCCTTGTCAGATTATTTAAAACTTTTATCAGTCATGATAAAATGGGAAGGGTAAGGTTATCTCATAAATCCTTAGAGCAAATTGAGGCTATAAATTAAAACACCTTAGTGTGAAGATTTCATATTGGCTTAAACATGTAATTAAAGGATTGCAGGAATCAGAGGAGGGAACAATTCAGGCCAAAATGCAAAAACTGTAGAATAGGTTTAATTCTCATGCAAAAAAAAAAGTCCAGTAATTTTGCTGTTATTGTGGGGTTTGTTAGCATGTAAGCAAATGCTTCGCTATTGTTTTCATCATTATATGAACACAAGGTAGCTCAGAATGAATTCAGACACGGGTTAGTCTAAAATCTTCCCCATCTAATGGAAGTGCTATGAGTAGAATGGCATGTTTTCCAACCAGGTGGTTACTTATATGGATGACACTATAGACATCTTTATGGTTTCAAAAGAAATCAACTAAACAAAATCAGAAAACATGCTATAAAATGCAGGAGATGGGAGAAAGTAAACAAATACATGTACTAAAGCATTAGTTTTGGTGAATATGTGATTTCAAGAAATCATTAATTTTTTTAACATGGGTGAGTATGTTAAAAAAGGTAAGGTAAAGTACCAAGATAGTTTATATAGTATTTCCATACCATAGATTCTTTTGCTGGGAGAAAAGTTTTATGTTTGAGTAAAGATCTGATTTAGTAAGGTTTAGCAGTGAATTTATGGAATGCAATTAGTTTTGTTGCCAGGCAGTTTCAGTAGCAGTTTTGATATGTAATTTGCTTGAAACTATTAAAAGGGCTTTGCTGAAGATTTAAAACAGCCTCAGAGAGTGTTAGGTGTTGCTATTTTAATGAACTGAAGTTTTGAGTTTGGAATTAAGTTTAGTGAAACCAAAATAATTTGGCACTTTGGGAAATGAAATCTGTTGAGCAAGGTTGCAAGGAATTTAATATTCACGCCATCGCTTCTGGCTTCCTAACCTTCATCACGAGTGTTTAACATATCTCTTCATTTTAAAACATTTTTCCTTAACGTATGCACTGTAGGACTCTGTTAAAAGGGTAGACTCTGAGTTGCCTCTATCATTGCTTTCTTTGCCTCACCCAATGAAGTTCTGAGCTCTCTGTGAGGAGGCAAGTCCAGGAGTTTCGTTTGTTTTTCTAACACACTTCTCCTGTGTCTGCTTTGGTACTCGGGGGCCACTCCAGCAGTATAGTTATGTTTTTCACTTCTATGACCAAGCCTTTGGTTTGATGCTTAATTTAAATAGATTTCCCATTCAGGATTTGCCAGGAAATTATCTTTGGGCTCTTCCATGTTCCTGTTTTGAGAACAGTGACCCACTTAAACTATCTTTGGCTTCAGTTTTTGAAATCCCAAATAGCCGGGTTTGGCGAACCCAAAACTTCCCTCTACTTTATAGTGGAGGAGGGTGTCCAGATAATCCTTGAGTTTGGGGTTGTCTGTGAAACCCCGGATAACATACTTCTCAGTTTGAGTATTATGTGAAGCTCTCTGTTCTTTAAAGCAAAAATGTTTTTACTCCATAAATTCTTATTGGATTAATTAATTGATTTTTTTTTAAACTGTAGTTGTATGAATTACAGACTACCTGTTTGCTGCTAGTCTGGGATTTTGCTGATTAGTGGCAGAAACCTCACTATGGCAAGGGTTATTTGTAGTTAAGAATATATTAAATTATTATATGACTATATTAAGGCATTTCTTTAAAAGTTGCTTTATCATGGTCCTGAGTTGGCCCAGGCCATTAAAAAAAAAAAAACATTTCCCCGAGACTACAGGTTGGTCATCTGTAAACCAAAAGGGTTTTAAAAATTTTGGGGAATATTTGCATAGACTTTACTCTATATCCCTAACCTGAAAATCCAAAATCTGAAACTTTTTGAGTGTTGTTCAACATGACATTCAAAAACTTTTGAACTTTGAAACGTTTTATATTTTTAAAAAATTTTTGGATTAGGGATTATTAACCTAGAACATGGTTTGTAATTGTAAAAGTTTCTCATACAGTGGCAATTTTCGTTTTTGTAATGAATTCTAAACTACAAAAGTTTAGATGAAAAACTATACACTACTAAATGCTTCTGATTATATTTGTCTTGGACCAGCATTTCATCTAGATGGAGTTCGTGAATGTTTAAGTATTTTGATGCAAACAGATTAGTCCAGAACAGTAGGATTTAGAGATAAAAGACAGATAATGTTAATCCTCTAATATCAGTTATCCAGAATAGTGAGTTAGGCTTTTGTTTCTAAAAGTACACTATCGGCATGCAAATCCTTCAATATGATGATTGCTTAGGCTATAAGCCATTAATATTATAGTGAGGATTCATTTAGATTGTTTTCAGACATAAAAGTTGCCTGAGATGGAATAGTACACATAACAATTATCAATAGTGTAATAGTAGCATAAATTTTAAGAACACCTACAGGACAATGTTGAGCAGTAGTCTGATGTTTTATACTTACCCTTTTTCTCTTGTTTCATCTTACGTTCTGAAAACAGGTATTTTACTTATAGTTGGGACTTCATGAAATATGTCTTCAGTAAAAGTTTGGAAATCCTTTAGTGCCAGCAGTCAAAGGTGACTACAACTTACATGATTTTGGTCTCATGTAGGCAGATTTTTAATTTTTTAGTGTGGGTAGGGTTTGATTTTATTTTTAGCAATTAAGACATTGTTGTAATTATTTGCCTGTTTTCCCACCAGACTAAACTTCTGTGAGACCCTGATTGGTCAGGGATGTAATACATCTAGGTTAGCACGTCACTTATGGCCAATGTTTAACAATTTTCCCACACAAATTTACAAATATCTTCACCTTGCTGAGTTAGAATACGTATGTTGCTGAGTTTCTTTTCTACATAAAAAGTTCTCAGTGGCAGATACACTGGTTTCTGAAATATTCATTTTTAAAATGTCTGCCCCATCTTCAAGTTGGTCACTTAGTCGTTCTTCAAGAAAACAGCTTTGTGATATCATATAAATACAGTCAGAACTTGATTGCCTAACCCTTCAGAATGTGATGGATTGCCTCTTTCCTTGAGAGGTGAATAAATCATCACAACTTCATCAATCTTAGTAATCAGTTTTCCTCCTCATTTTAAGAGTTTCCATGAATAGCTCACAGGGGTCCATCAAGCCAAGACAGTAGGAGAGAAGTAGGGCAAAACAGAAAGTGAAAGCTCGAGTTAAAGTGAAAAGTGAGGAAAGTGCTGGAAAGCTTTTGTGTGTGCTCTGTTGACGTGTATGTGACATGGCCTCTGTGCCACCACTGTGGTGTAATAGGCTCCCAAGGGAAGAGAAGGGTTAAATAAGATTCTCATTACCAAAAAGGGGTGCTGTTTTGCTCTCATCACTAATAGGACTCTGGCTGACTAATTTCAGGGTAGATTCCATTTTTATCCAGTAGGAAAACCAACCTAAGGTCTACTTGAGAACTGACTATCCGAGTCCCAAAATATATCATCTATGTTAACAGGGATCTAGGTACAGAAAAGTGCTGTCATGTAATTTATACTCAAAAGAAGTTTGTGTGTGTGTGTGCATGCACAAATGTGGGTGTGTTTTGGATCCTTTTGCTAAGTGTGTGCTGGCTTTCACAATGTTTATTCTCAGAAGGAGGAAGAATAGAAGCTATAAATTGCAGTTTTCCTAACTGTAGCATATATTCACACACATTCATACATACACTCACATTTACACGTAATATGCTTTGATGCAATATCCAAATCCACATGACACCAAAGGTATTTCACTCTTTTATAAGAGGACATTTAGGTTTTTGCATTGGTTATGCATTTATTTACAATGGTATAAGAATTTAACTCAAAAATTTGCACTGAGGGTGGAAAATTATGCTGTAAGTTATTTCATATTATAACAATAGGCGTTTATCATTCAGTAATATTCATTGAACAAACACAGTAGTACCTCAGTTCACAGACTTAATTTGTTCCATAATTCTGAAAAAGATGGCCACATCCATGCAGGATGGATGATCATGGTCCCATTTGTTATCCAATGCAGAGTTTGCAAACAAAAGCAAAATTTTGCCAAATGCTTCTGTTTGCAAACCAATTTACTTGCAAACAAAAGTATTAGTGAATTGTAGTACTATTGTACTGTACTTATTAAGAGACTATTATGAAACCAAGTATGGTGACACATGCTTATTTCCAGATACTCAGGAAGCTGAGGTGAACTAATCATTTTAGCTCATGAGTTCAAGACTAGCCTGGGGAACATAATGAGACACCGTCTAAAAATGAAACAAAATATCCTATTATGTATCAGATCCAGGACTGAGCACAGGTAATTGGGTTATGGTTGAATATGTGTATTACACTCAAAATTAGTATGTTGGAACATAAGACCCAGTTTGTTAGAAATGGCTGATAGGCTCATTAGGATGTGTTTAAGTCATGACAGAAGAGTCCTCATGAATAGGATCCATGACTTTAGAGAAGATTGGAAGGAACTAACTCTTTTTAGCATTCTGTCCTTACACCATGTAAGACTATTCCCCTTTGGAAGATACAGCAACATGCACAAATGTGGAAGGAGAGACTGAGTCTTTTCTAGACTCCAAGCCTGTCAGTTCCTTGATGGTGGTCTTCTCAGGTCCAGAATCATGGAAACAAAATGTGTATAAGTTACCAGTTTAGGATATTTTGTTATAGCAGAACATACAAATGAAGACAGATGCCAATGGAAAAGATTATGTTTCTACTATCTTGGAATATGAAGTCTTTTGGAAATCATCAAACAATCTGAACAATTCTGTCTGTTTTCTTCATTGCTGTATCCTCACACTTTAAATAAAGACCAATGTGCAGCTGGTGCTCAGGAGGTACTCATTAAATAAACAGTTCTGGGAAGTTAGTGTTGATGGGACAAGTGCAGGTGCCATGAGCACATCTTTTCCAAGGAAGTTTCATTTCAAGACTGTTCTGAAAACTAAATTAGAGTATACAATTTAAGCAAATACTTTGGTTTGAACAGATTCTGCTATGTAGTATAGCTAATTTGTAAAATGTGCGATACAATGTTTATTTGTTATTTTCTTCCATTTTCCCCACTTTTAGTGTTATACACTTTTTTCCTGAATGGTTGGAACCAACACAGGAAATAAAACTGGTTCTCTTGTGGGGTATAATGGGCAAACTTTCATATATCTTTGAGAATTTTAGGTAAATATTGAAAAATATTAAAAATTGCATAAGAGCGAATGTCAGTAAAAACCATTCTAAGGGACAGTTTCACTTAATCACTGAGTAATATTTAAGTTTCTAGTTAAGAAGCCCAGATCCCAGGGCCATACTACCTGGGTTAAATCTCAGCCCTTCTGTGTAGTAAGTGGGTTCCTCAACTTCTCTGTTACTTGTTTCTTTCTTAGAAGAAAGATAGTAGCTGTGTTTTTAATGAGGATTAAATGAATCAACACATTAGTTGCCTTGGAATAGTGCTTGGAACACAACATTGGCTATATAAATATTATTATTTTTCTTATATATTTATACATATTGCTAATGTACAAAGCATTAAATATTATGAACAATAGTAGATTAAAGAGAAATTATCTTCAAGATTATAGTTTATGGAAGAAATGATATACATCAAACAATTAGAGAACCATAAATGTTAAATGTTAGAACATCAATTTTAAGTGCAAGTGAAGTTTAGAGAAGGGGAGAGATCTATGGAGGTTTAATAATAATGGAGAAAGTAGAGCACTGATAGCAACGTAGTACAGAGTATAATAGTGAGTTAAACTACGATAGGCCACATGTTCTCATCATTACTGAAGTGTGGATGTATTTAAAAAGAAAACATGTTCTCTGGACTAATAAGAAAAATCTTGGTATCCTTTATTTCTGCTTTTAGTGAAAGTCTGGCAGTCAGCTAAGCCTGTGCTGGGTGTTGGAGACACGGCGGAAGAGTGAGTTGTCTTTGCTCACACTCCACAGAAGGAAAAGGTTAAGAAGCAAGGTGTTCTGGTGTGGATCCATGAACGGTCATGGAGAACTCAAGTCTGCTGATGTCATTAGGGCATAAATCATTTGTGGGGGGAGAATAGTGATAGAAGACCCAGCAAGGAGAGAGAGCAGAGAAAGAGACTGAACTGTCATCAGCAGCCTTTCAGGTCAGACCTGAAAGTGGAGCCATTCACCCTAAGGACCCTGTGCAGGGGAGAGAACACAGCTGAGGACAAGTGTTGGCTTGTTTGGGTGTGCAAAGGGCGCCGTCTCGGCAGAATGGTAGCACACAGGAACTGAATGAATACAATGAGGCCGTTAAACAGGAAGGCTTAATTTCTGATAAGAATGCTTTTACTTTAAAGAAACAGTTATGTTTTCAATCACTGGATATGGTAAGTTATAGTTCCTAATTTTTTACCCCTTTCCATATTTTGGTGCCTTTTACTATATGACCTTTTAGTACATCCCCACTGGAGTGGTGGGATAATTACCTTTTCCCCATTGAAACTGAATTTGGCCATATATCTTGCCTGGTCTAATCATATGTTAGGGGATGAAACATGAACAGAAGTTTTACATTTATTTCTATAACTTGACTTTTCCTCTTGGGGCCCTACACTTCATGAGAGGAGCATGGACTCCTGAAAGAACAGCTTGAAGCCCACTAAAATGTTATATTCCAGCCTGGTTCAGGTGTGCCCAGCTGAGTTCAGCTGAACTTGTCTAGTCACATACATGTGAGCATCAAACTACTTGTTAGTTATGGCACAGAGATATTTAGGTCATTTGTTATCCAATAGTAACTGACTACTCCATCATATAATCTGGAATATCATACTTGATGTCCATTCAAATCAGCCTTTGAGTTTAAATAAATAAAGGTTCATTTCACTGCCATGAGAATTGAATGTGCCTATTTTCAGATAATTAATTCTTAGCATTAAGATGCTTTTGGTAATGGAAGAAATTAACTCAGACTAGTAAGGTGTGCAGAGTCTGAGAGAATGGATAAATGAATGAATAAATAAATCAACCAGCCAACCAACCAACCAATCAACAAACCAACCAACAAGGAACCACCAATAATTCCTAACATTTTAGGCAAAAGAATATGAATACCTAAGAGGTTAGGGAGACTCTTTATTAATTATAGGTATGTTTCTTAACTATAATCTATCCAATATTCATATGTTTAAAAATCAGTAAGTATAACTTACCATACAGAAAATATATTTAAATACAATGCAGAGTCTCAAAAGATTGTACTACTACCTTGGAGAAAGATTTTAAAATTATGGAGAAGTCTTTTTTTCTCTGAAATAAAGTTCTTTATAGATTTTAAAATAGCAACTACTTAGAAAATATAAATTTATGCAGTATATTTAATATAACGAATCTAGAATAATATAATCACACATTTTCTAAGTCAGTACTGAATATTTCCTGGAAATAGGAAATAGTAACATTTATTCTAATAGTACATCTTGTTTGTAGTTAAATTTCCAGTTTATAGATCTTAAATACAATCAATCATTCAAACTCTACTGAAACATACACGAACACATGATTTAAAGCTCAATGTAGATCAACTGCAGTTTAACTCATCAAATGATAAATGAAACACATGAAAGGAAGAAGTTTTCTTATCATGATTTAAAATTCTATGCGAAAACAGTACAATGTGGTAAAGAAAAAGACTACTAGAGTAAGTTTGCCCAGGTTTTATTCCTAATTTAAACTTACTGAGATTTTATTTCCATATCTGCTAGGTGGAGATGATTAATACTATAATACTTACAATAGTTGTCAAGAACATTAACTAAGCTAATAAATGTAAAATATTTAAAATGCCTATTACACAGTAGATTTACATGACGTATAGTTAGGAACTCAGAGACAAATTGAATATATCTAAACCACTGCTCTAATTTAGTTTCTTTTCTTACTCTACAACACACATACACAATTATTAATAGTCTTGCCTCAGTTCAGGTCAAGACTTCAAATCATACTATTATTGTAAAAGCTCTTGGTTTCCTCAGCACAGCGGAATTCAAAATTGCAGATAAGGACTGGAAATCCGTGCAGTATCTTGTGTTTTTCATGGGTCTTATGCTATCTTGTACGTACTCATATACATAACATTATTTTTCCTTCTCCTTCTACTCTTTAAAGTATTAACAGAAACAATTATAAGAAACAATTATATTTGAAATAATCATTCATATTAATTATAAGAAACAATTATATTTGAAATAATCATTCAGCCGGGAATTTGGCTCAGCGGCTTACGCACCTGTCTGGCAGGCGCGAGGTTGTGAGCTTGATCCCCGGTGCCACACACACAAAAAAATAAAAAATAAAAAAAATGAAATAATCATTCATATTAAGGACATAAGAAAAGAATATTTTCTTTCGAACCAGTCAGAGAATGGGATAGTAACATTTACAATATCTGTTTTCTGTCTAAAGTATTGAGGGATTGCTATGACACTGTTGTGACATGGCCTTTATTTATGCTGCTTGATTTTATATTTAGTTTTATTCTAATAACTACTTCCAATCTTCTTTTTTAATTTAGTACCTATTAGTTAATGGGAAGTGGATTTCATTTGCGTATAACATCCTTCGATGATTCCCACTCACCATTACCCCCTACTCCTTTTCCTTCCCTTCCCCTCTGCCTTGGTCCTTTCTGCTCTAATAGTGTCCTTTCCTCTATCTTCATGCCCCCACCTTGATTTCGCAGATGACAGAAAACATGCAATATTTGTCTCAGTCTGACTTTTTTGCTCAGTATTATGATATACAGGTCAATTCATTTTCTTGCAAGTGGCATGATTTTCTTCTTATTTTTGACTAAATTATCTACCTTTCATCTGTCTATCTATCTATCTATCTATCTATCTGTCTATCTATCAATTTTCTTTATCCATTCATCAGTTGATGGATACTGATGCTGTTTCCATAGTTTAATTATCATGAATTCTATTACAATATACAGGAGTATGTAGGTATCTCTATAATATGCTGACATTATTGGATCAAATGGTAGGTCTATTTTTAGTGTTTTGAAAATCCTCCATGTTGACTCCCATACTGGCTATGCTGATTTACATTCCCATCAACAGTGCAGAAGAGTCTGCCCCATCCCTTGCCAGCATTCATTGTTTTTGTACTTCTAATGGTTGCCATTCTGAATAGGGTGAGATGGAATCTCAATATAGCTTTGATTTGCATTTCTCTTATGACAAAGAGTACTGAACATTTTTTTTCATATATTTTTTGGCATTTATATTTCTTTTTAGAAGTGTCTGTTAGTTCATTGGCCCATTAGTGAGAGGGCTGTTTGTTTCCTGCTATTGTTTTCGAGTTTTTAAAAATATATTCCAGACATTAATCCTCAGTCAGCTGAGTAGCTAGCAACAATTTTCTTTCATGCTTTAGGATGTCTCTTCACTTATCTATTTCCTTTGTGGTACAGGAGATTTCTAATTTGATGCAATTCTATTTATTGATTCTGGTTATTATTTCTGGTGCCTTTGGGGTTCTATAGAGGGAGCCTTCACTTTTGCCTATGTGTTTCCCCTATGTCTTTTTTCTAGAAGTTTCAAAGTTCCTGGTCTTATTCCTAGGCATTTAATTCATCTTGAATTTTATGCAGGGAGAGAGATAAGGTTTTAGCTTCAATCATAGGGCTATCTAGTTTTCCCAGCACCATTTGTTAAAAAAGATTGTCTTTTCTACAACCTATGTATTTGGATAGTCTTTTAGATGCATATAGCCTACCAAAAATTGAACCAAAAGGGTATAAACACGCTAAACAGAAAAATAAGCAATGAAGCTGGAGAAGGCAACTTTTCCCCTTAAAAAACTGTACCAGACTAGACAGATGCACTGCTCAAATTTATAAGACCTTTAAAGAACTAACACAAATACACCTAAAATAGTCGATGAAATAGAAAGGTATGGAATGTTTCCAAATGTAACCTATAAAGACAGTATCACCCTGATCACCAAACTAGATAAAGAAAAAAGTGTAGAACAATATGTTTGATGAATGCAGATGTGAAAATCCTTAATAAAATTCTTGCAAATAGAATTCAGCAGTACATTAAGAAGATCAGACACCATCATCAAGTTGGTTTCATTTTGGGGATGCAAGAATGGTTCACTGTATGTAAACCAATAATTGTAATATACCACCTAAGTAGAATGAAAGATCAAAATCATGTGATTTCCCAATAGATGTAGAAAAAAACCTTTGACAAAATTCAACATTCCTTCATGATAAAATCCCTGAGGATAGCTGGAATTGGAAGGATTTTACCTCAATATAACAAAGGCTAGATATGACAAATTCATAGACAGCATCATATGAAACAGGGAAAACTTGGAGGCATTTCCTCTAAAATAAGAAGCAAGATAAAGGTATCCACTGTCAACACTTCTGTTCAGTATAGTGCTTAAAACTTTAGCCAGAGCAATCAGGCAAGAGAAAAACAAAGAAGAGATATGAATAGAAAAGGAAGAAGTCAAATTATTGAGAATATGACTCTTTACTTAGAGGACCATAAAGCAGAAGACTTTTAGGTCTGCTAAATTCAGCAAAGTGGCAGGATTCAAAGTCAATACACAAAATCCAATACTTTTTCTATATTCCAGTGATAAGCTCATGGAGAAAGAAATCAGGAAAACAATTCCATTCCCAATAGTTTTTAAAAACCTAGAAAACAAGCTAATCAAAGAGCTGAACAGTGAGGTGAACCATCTCTAGAATAAGAGTACAGAACACTGAAGAAAGAAATGGAAGGCACTAGAAGATGAAAAGACCTCCTATATTCAGGGGTTGATGAAATTCATACTTTAAAATGGTCATACTACTGAAAGTGATCTCCACATTGAATGTAATTCCCATCAAAACACCAATGACACCCTTCAAAGAACTAAAAAACAATCATACAGTTCATAGGGAAATATAAAAAGACCCAGCATAGCCAAAGCAATCCTAAGCCAAAAGAGCAATGCTGGAGATATAACAATAACTGATTTCAATACATGTTGCACCAAAAATTGTATGGTATTGGTAAAAGAAACAGACATAGAGACAAATGAAATATAGCAGAGGACACAGAAATCCACACAACTATAGGCATCTCTCTCAGTTTTTTTTTGACAAAGACAAAACTGTATGTTGGAGATGAGAACAAATGGTTCTAGGAAAACTAGATACTCATATATATAGGATTAAAACTAGATCCTCATATCTCGTTCTGTACAAAAAATAAGTTCAAAATGAATCAAAGATTTAAATGTAAAACCTCAAATGTTGAAACACTTAGAAGAAAACAGAGGAACACTTCAACACATATGCACAGGTAATGATTTCCTGAAGGGGACTCTAATAGCACAGGAAATAATAGCCAGAATTGACAAATGCATTTGCATCAAATTAAAAAAAAAACCCAAAACCAAACAAACAAAAAAAACTACTGCCTAGTAAAGGTGACAATTACAGTGAAGAGTGAACTTACAGAAAGAGAAAAAAAATTATCTCCCTTTTGTGTAATCCTGAGAACAGAATCATGGTATGGCAGAGACACTTGGCGCTCACCGAAACTGCATCTACACGCATTCCTGTATTTCCCAGCCTCCTTTCCATTTCATTTGAAGCAGTAGATTATGAACTCAAATAATATAGTCACTCTCTAGCCACAGCAGTTTAAAGATGGGCATCTCCTTTTCTCTCTTCTCTTGTGGAAATTTTAGAAGACACGATTTGAGATAAAAATGTCAAAAGATGAAGGAACTTAGCTTCCTGGGCTCCTAAATTGAAAGCTTCAAAGTTTGCATAGGATCTGGTTCATGTGAGGAAAATTTTTAGATGTTGTCACTGTGGGCAGCTGGTAACAATTACTCAGAATGACAAATCAGTGGTCAATTGAGAGTGAGCTCAGTTAAGTCCATCTAATGACATTCCTAACAATGGGGGGCACTAAAAAACAAAGCTGTACATGGTCTTATTCCTGCATGGAATTGGATGTAAACTATAACCCAGTATCAAAAATCACTTTGAAAGAGTTTTTTACTTTTATTTGGATGTCCTGAAGATCATTAAAAGGAAGTTTCAGTTTATAAAATTTCTTTTCTTTCCTCTTAGATTTTTTTTTTCATGCATGCTACAGCAGTGAAATAAAATGACATGTACTGTGAAGATCATCCCTCCCCAGTGGCTTTTTAAATGTCAGGAATAGAGTGCAGTACAGATTGTCCAGCTTTCCCATCCTATAGACATTTCTAGAGGTTCTTGAGGGCTTTTCTCACTATTAAACATTCACCTCAAACAGAAAATTCTAACACAAATGCAGCATTTTCCTTTGTTTATTTCATATCTAAATAAACTAGAAGGCTAAGTGAGATGAGAAATATTTCCATGGTAGAGTAATAATCATTAGATAATAGACACCATGAAAATAGTTTGTCAAAATTCATTAATATTTTATTAATCTCATTGTTTGGTTAAGACTTTTTGATTTAAAAAATAATAATCTTTGCTTTTAGCATCTGGCAACATATAGCAGTACTGCATAAAAAACATTAAACACTTTAATAGTT
The DNA here is from genome assembly GCA_004363535.1 of Dasyprocta punctata. Lineage (NCBI taxonomy): Eukaryota > Metazoa > Chordata > Mammalia > Rodentia > Dasyproctidae > Dasyprocta > Dasyprocta punctata. The sequence goes on from RJWM01016717.1 coordinate 34,736, forward strand.
TTCCCTGCTTAGTGGGACAGGTGATCTAGGTGTTGATTCTCATTATTTTGGGAGTGTTTTCTACACTTTTACCTGTAATGTGATTGCTAATGAGATTCAAAGGATCATAGACCCTAGTGTGAAAGAGTTATAAAACAGAAGTTGGAAACTTTGTCAGGCATTACCCTTTCCCATAAGCCTAGCCCTTGTGAGATGTTCCTCTGTAGCATACATTTTCTGAATCACTTATTCATAATTATTTTTCACTGAACTTACATGTTGGTTTTGTGTGTGTGTGTGAGCATGTGTACATGGCAGCCAGCTTCCAAAGTGGCTTCCCCAATGCTTCCCATGTCTTATTTTTCACAGTGTAGTTGTAATTCTACCGCTGAAGGCTCTGCAACCCTGTCATCCTCAGCAGCATCACAGCACAGGAAGAAAAATGCCTGACTCTGACCCTATACATCTATCATTTCATGTTCTGTGTGGGCATGTGCTCTACGCTTTCAGATAAAGATAACATATCAAGGCTGTTATCAAGGGATACAGAAAATACACCATCAGATAGAAATGTTACAAACTAAAAGTTGAAAACTCCTCCCTGTGCCTTTTCATCATCAATCACTGTGCACCAAGGTGCTTTGGCAAGAGAGATAGAGTATTATGGGACAAGCAGTAAGTGATATGAGGAACACGTGCTGATTTACTGCATCTCTGAGATATAACTAATAACAGATGGATGTTATTTATAAACCCTTGCTTGTTTATCCTGGCTCTTTTGAACTCTTTTCTATTCTGGGTCTATCAGCTGTTTCTGTTAGGATAATTAATTACACAACCAAACTCAATTTAGAATTTTGAAACATGTATTTCCTATATGATCTACATACTAAATGCTCTTGATTATGCTGTTGAATGTTTCATATGCCACTTATTTCCTAAGACAGACAGACAGGCAGACACACACACATATACAGAGTATGCTGATTTGATTGGTTTTAAACTGTTTCTTTTTTATTTATTTTTATTTTAAAGAGTATATAACAGAATAAAACCAAACAAAACAAACCAGTGTAAGAGAAACAGGACTTCAGAACATTATGAAATCAACAGCAATTACCAAAATGCCTTCTGATGTCTTCAAAATAGCTGCAGATAACTTCAGACATAGTATAAATCAAACAGAACTGAATAAAATAGAAATGATAAAAACAAAACAGTGAATGCAATAAAGGATTTCAAAACAAGCCAATAGTAAATCCAAAATTGCTACCATAATATATCTTGCTATCCTTGAAATAGCTTTTCTTGCCATCAGATTTAACATAATCAAACAAAACAAAAGAGAATAAAACCCAACCAAACAAAACAATGGAAATGATATAGGACCTCAAAACAAGACCATAGGGAATCAACAATGGCTGCAAACTTCAGAAGGAGACATCCCCCCAGATGACATACTGCTTAGTGATGTCCTCTAAACCTACGATCAGACCACTGGCCCTAGACCTGCAATGTTAGTGAAACACCAAAACACCACCCAGGCATCCAGTTGCATTTCACCTCCATAGCTATCATCACAGCCTGTGTTTCTCCAGATAAGCTGGTCGCTCATGGCGGGGTGGGGAGACGGTACTTCTTGTTTGTCAGCCTGTTTACTGGAAGGGGCTGGGGTCTGGCTGTTCTCAGTCCAGCTGCAGCCCGTGTATGGCGCTGGTTCCCAGGCTGGGCTTGTTTGCTGCTGCGTCCATTGTTCTCTAAGTTTCTTTTAAGCACAATCTTTATTTTTTTAATGATCCCCATCCCCAACCTCTGTCTCAACCTAAAAGACAAGCAACAAAAAATGTGGTCCAGATTATCATGAACGCTTTTAAAATGTATTAGTGTAAATTGATAAAAATCATTATTAAATTGTTATTGATAATTGGGTTAAAAAGAAATCAGGCTTAGTTGAGTATAAGATAATATTCTACTCCTAGCTTCCTTCTCAATGTGGAAATCAAATATTTTTGTCACCTGAAAGCAAAAAGACCTGTGGAACAGACGATCTACACTATACAGAAGATCAAGGGAGAGCAGGTGAGAGGAGAAAGGAGTGAGGAGGAAGGTAAGAGAGAAGGGGGACGGGGGATTGTTTTATGACTACCTGTGAATACTATTACAATCAGTAGAGTGGAGCTTAAACTCCTGTCACCCTTTCAGAAACGAAGTATCTATCTGGCTGCCACAAAGTGAGTTAGGTTGGAAGGAGAACATTTAAATGGTTAGGCAGTGTTTATCCAGTTCTAAATGGTACTTTTCTCAGCTGAAAGCTCTCAGATAGCAAATTTCTTTCTTCTTTGAATTTATCAAGGAATATTAAAAGAATTACTTCTGAGTTCATCGTTACATCCAAATGACTATGAAACAACTTAAGTGAAGCCACTATCAATGGAAATAAAGTTTCAGCAGGAGTTTAGTGCATTGGATGTCAAAATTGGCAATACAATAAATAAACAGCCATACAGAAGAAAGCAAAGTATAACATGCTAAGTATAGTTATTCCGCTATCTGGATCATTAGGGAGTTGTCTCTAAGACTCCCCACAAATACTAAAATCCAAGGATATTTAAATTTATTATATAAAATAGTTCTGTATTTGTATAGAACCTTGCAATTCTCCAGTACACTTTGAATCATCTCTAAAGTACTGCTTTTATGGTACCCAATACACAGTACATATCATGAACATAGTTGTTATATTGTATTTTCTAGGGAATATAATGACAAGAAAAGGTCTATGCCTATTCAGTACGGACACTATTTGTTTTCAAATATTTTCTTTGTGAGATTGGTTGACTGCATGAATTTAGAACCCAGGGCCGTGGAGGACCAACTGTTTTCTTTAAAAATAATTATAGGCTGGACATAGAGGTGCATACCTGTAATTCCAGCACCAGCAGGCTGAGGCAGGAGGATTGCTGTGAGTTTGAGGCCAGCCTGGGCTTCAAAGTGAGTTCAAAGTCAGCCTGAGCTACATAGCAAGACTCTGTCTCAAAAAAACAACAACAACATGACCACAGGACTGGTAGCCAGTGTGGGTAAAAGCTGAGGACTTGGTAACTGACACTTTATTTACTTGCTCTGTTTTTCTTTTCTTGATCTTTTTCTTTTTTTTTTCTCCTTGTTCCTATTTTTATTTTCTTCCTTTTTTTTTCTTTTTCTCTCTCTTTTCCTTTTTGTCTCTCTTTTCTAAGTGACTGGGGAGAACTAATCCCATTCCCCAAACCCAGAGAACAAGTTCAGATAGTCCCTGAGTACTCCTTTATTCTTTTTTTCTACCCCATTTTTTAGTTTCCCAAATGTTGCACTTCTAATTCTTTCCCGGTTATCTTTGTATTATACATTATCTTTTCTAAATCTCCCCACCACAGGGTAAAACCACCTTAACAAAGGGAAACACTTTACATGCAAATTCCTAATTGATGAATGGTTCTAGTATGTAACTATAGATTTTACTCCTATGGTCTAAAACACAAAATCAGTAGTTACCACAGTTTGTCAGTTTCTAAACTGTGCTTAACAATATAGTTATTGCTAATTATATTACTTCAACTAGGATGTCATATCTTTTGTAGTCAAATGATATACTCTCTGTAATGGAACAATACTGGGAAGTTCTAGGCCAATAACCTCATCACAGCCAAACACAAAAGAACTGGAGAGTGAGCCAAACATACTGTCATCCCACTCTTAAAATTGGGAAGATAGGGTCTTGGGACACACACAAATCAAGAAACTCCTACACACAGAAGACTTTCCTGAAGAACAGATTTTTCCTAGAGAGGCCTTGATATTAGTAATATAGCTACCTATTACAAAAGGATCATCACAGAAAACAAAATAAAATTTATTTCCAAATATAAAATGACAAGACAAAAAAAGCAAAATGAAATCTCAGATCTTCAGCCCTCCCAGAACAAGACCAGGAGGCACTGAAATAGAAGAAATTAAAAGACACACAGCTGAAATTTCTGAAATGAGAGCTACTGAAGTAAAGAAACCAATCCATGAGGCTATAGAGGAAATCAGATCATAAATAATCTCCCAGGTAAACAAAGAAATGTCAACATTTATAAAGGAAATGCTCAGCAAATCTAGAGTATAGATAAATAAAGAAATAGATGATGATAGGAAGAAGAGAGAAACCATGAAAGATCAGTATAGGAAAGAAATAGGATGCATGAAATAGATTCAAACAGATATCCAGGAAATTAAAAATTCCACTATAACCTGGCAAAACCACTTGCACAAAATTGAAGATAGACTTTCAGACATTTAAAATAGGATTGTGGCTAGTGATTATGAAGAGAAAGATCTTTTGAAAAGACCAAAAGATCAGGAAATGACAATTCAACAACTGTAAGATGATGCAGAGAAAAATAATATAATAATAATAGTCATCAACAAAAAAGCAGGAGTCAACACAAATGATATTAAAAAAATTATTTGCAGAAGTAATGGCAGGAAATTTCCCAAGCATGGAAAAAGAATCAGATATAAAATAAGTGAGGTATATAGAACTTCACTTAGCAATAACCAACATAAACTACCCTCAGAAATATAATAATTAAGATGCCAGAAATTCAGCACAAGAACAGAATATTAAAAACTGCTAGACAAAAGAAACAGATCACCTATAAAGGAAAGCTCATCAAATCACAGCAGACTTCTCAACACAAACCTGTAAGTCAAGAAGAACTTGAGTGAAGTATTTCAAGTTCTGAAAGAAAACAAGTTCCAACCCAGACTGATGTACCCTGAAAAAATGTCCTCCAAAATTAATGGAGAAATAAAATAATTTCATGACAAAGAACAGTTAAAGAAATGTATGACCACAAAACCAACACAACAAAGGATACTGAAAAGATATTCTAGACAGAGACAAAAATGACCACAATTCCAAGAACAGCAACAGAAAGAAGCCACCAAGCAAGGCAAGCAATTAAACAGAGGGGAGAAAAAGTAGGAAACAAACAGCAGGAAAAATAACATGACAAAGACAAACCAATGCATATCAGTTATGACCATCAATGTAAATGGCCTCAATCCGTCGATCAAAAGAGACAGACTGGCACAATGGATCAAGAAATAAGATTCAGCAATATGCTGTATACAAGAAACGTATTTAACTAAAAAAAAATTTAATAGACTAAAAGTCAAAGAATGGAAAACAATACTCCATGCAGCAGAACCCAGAAACAGTAGGGGTAGCTAGCTATTCTGTTTGCAGTCAATGTAAACTTCAAACCAAGAATGATCAAAACACATGAAGAAGGGTCAGGGATATAACTCAGCAGCATAAATGCCTTCCCAGCAGGTACAATGTCCTGAGTTCAATTCTTGGCACATGCCCTCCCCAATATACTAAGTAAGCAAAATAGGTAAAGAAGATCACTACGTACTTGTGAGAGGAAAAGTTCAAGAGGAAGAGATAACAATCATAAATATATATGCACCAAACATGCAAGCACCCAAGACAAATATTAATAGATATGAAAAATAAAAAAAACAATAACATCATTGTAATGGGGACCTCAATACCCCATTGTCACAAAATGACAGATCAACTAGACAAAAAATCAGCAAAGAAGTAACCGCACTGAACCAAACCTGTGAACAAATGGACTTAGTAGATGTATACAGAGTATTCCACTAAAGAACATCAGAAGATACATTGTTCTCAGCTGCACATGGGACTTTCTCTAAAACAGACCACATATATTCATAGTCCATAAAACATGCTTAAGTAAATGCAAAAGAATTTAAATTATTCCACGCATATTATCTGACCATAGTGCAATAAATTTGGAAATTAGTGACAAAAGAAACTGGAAAAACTACATAAACACATGGAAATTAAGTAACACCCTCCCAAACAACCAATGGGTCACAGATGAAATTAAAGAAGAAATGAAACAATATCTACAATCAAACAAAAATACAAATACAACTTATGAGAACCTGTGGATATAATGCAATCAATCCTGAGAGGAAATTTATAATGGTGAAATCTCACATCAGAAAAACAGAAGGAGCACAAATAAACAACTTAATGGTATACCTCAAGTTTCTAGAAAAAAAAAAAAGAGCAAGTCAAGCTCAAAACCCATGCAAGGGAGGGAATTATATAGGTCAGAGCAGAAATTAACACACTTGAAACTAAGAAAACAATACAAATAATTAATGAATTGAAGAGTTAGTTCTTTGAAAGAACAAATAAAATTGATAAACCCCTAGCCAATCTTAATAAAAAAAGGAAAGAAAAAAACTTAAATTTATGCAATAAAATAAATAAAGAGTGAAATCACTACAGATCCTGTGGAAATTAAGAGGATAATCAATACCTACTTCAAAAAACTTTACTCGCACTGGATAGAAAACAGAGAAGAAATGAACAGCTTCCTAGAAAAGCTGAATCAAGAAGATATGAAAGTCTGAGTGACCCAATATCAGTTTATGAAATTGAAAATGTAATTAAAAACTTAACAATAACAACAACAACAACAACAACAACAACAACAACAACACCCGGGTCCTGATGGATTCACTGACCAACAAAAAGCAAACAACATGCTAAGTGGATAAAAACTGAAAGCTTTCACTCTAATATCAGGAAAAAGTCATGAATATCCACTATCACCACTCATATCTAATATAGTTCTGAAAATTTTAGGTAGAGCAATTAGACAAGAGAGAGAAATAAAAGGAATAAGCATAGGAAAGAACTAAGTTAAATTATCATTATTCACAGATGACATGATACTCTACATAGAAGACCCCAAAAATACCACCAAAGGGCTTCTAGATTTAATAAGAACATTAATTATTGCAGCTAGATACAAAGTCAACAATCAAAAATCAATAGCATTCCTGTACACGTGAAATAAACTCTCTGAGAGAGAAATTAGGGAAACAGCTCTTTTCATGATAGCATCTAAAAAAAATGAAATTCTTAGGAATCAATCAAACAAAGGAAGTACAAGATCTATACATTGAAAATTATAGTACTCTGAAAATGGAAATTGAAAAGCATATCAGAAAATGGAAAGATATTTCTTGTTCATGGATAGGAAGAAAAAACATTGTGAAAATGGCCATACTCCCAGAATCGTTGTACAAATTTAATGCAATCCCAATCAAAATACCATTAGCATACCTCAAAGATCTAGAGAAAACATTCCTAAAATTCTTCTGGAAACAGAAGAGACCTAGAATAGCAAATGTAATCCTGGGGCACAAAGACAAGGCAGGAGGCAACACAGTCGCTGACTTGAAATTATACTACAAGTGTGCTGTGATAAAATCTGCATGGTACTGGCAAAAACACAGATCTGATGATCAATGAGACAAATTAGAAGATACAGTTACAACTACCAACACGCTCAGTCACCTTATCTTTGACAAATGGACCAAACATGTTCACTGGAAGAAAGATAGCCTCTTTAAAAAATGATGCTAGAAAACTGACTTTCCTTATGCTGAAGACTAAAACTAGACCCTTGTCTATTACCATGTACTAAACTAAAGTAAGAATGAATCAAAGATCTAAATATTAAAATAGAAACACTATATCTACTAGAAAAAAGTAGGTGGAAATCTTGAAGACATCGGTGTAGGCAGAGTTTATGAAAAAAACCAAACTGCATGAGAAGTACTTCAAAGCATCAACAACTGGGATCTCATCTTATTAAAAATATTTTGCACATCAAAATAAATCACCAACAGAGTGAAAAGACAACCTACACAGAGTGGGAAGAGATTTTAGCCAACTGTCACTCAGACAAAGGACTTCTGGTGCATATAAAGAACTGGAAAAAAATCATGCCCCTCAAATTCAAAGACCCAATCCAAAAATGGGTATCTGAGATGCCTACACACTTCTCAGATGAAGAAATACAAATGGCAAACAAATATATGAAAAAATGTTCAACATCATTGGTCACTCAAGAAATGCAAACTAAAACAACACTGAGATTCCATCTCACCCCCAAAAGAATTATTATCATCAAGAAATCAACCAATAACAAATTCTGGAGGGCTGGGGAAAAAGGGACACTTCTCCACTGTTGGTGGGAGTATAGACTGGTGCAACCCTGTAGAAATCAGTACGGAGACACCTCAAATCCTAGGATTGAAGGTCCCAGCTATTCCCCTTCAGGATATTTTCCCAGAAGAATTAAAAACTTCAAACCACAGTGATATATGTGCATCCATGCTTGCAGCAGCATAATTTGTAATATCTAAATCTTGAAGATAACCCAAATGCCCATCATCTGAAGAATGGATAAAAAAGTTGTATTTTTATACAATGGAGTACTACTCAGCTATAAAGAAAGATAAATTCAAGGATTTTATAGGTAAATGAATGCAAATGGAGATCATACTCATAAGTGAAATAAATCAGACACACATGTCTAAATGCCATATTGTCTCCCTAGTGTAAGAAACTTAGAGAGTTAATGATATCCAAAATGTAAAATAGATATTGTTTGAGGAGGAGAAGCTACTCAAAATGAAAGAACTATTGGGATGAGGGAAAGGAGAAAGTAAGGAAGGGAAAGAAAAAATATATGTATACAAGATAGCTAAGACAATTATACTACTTTCTTTTAGTTAGTTGAAAAGAATGGTTTGTGCTTATATTGTTTGATCAATTTGCATGCCTATGTCTTGTAATCTGAGCAACTGAAGATAACAATGTGGATATATATTAACCATAGTTAATTTCCTATTATCTTGTTTTGAAATTCTGCATCATTGTTTTTATTGCTTTTCTCTTTAAAGTAAAATAAAATGACAACAAAATTATAGACATCCCCCCAAAACCTCTGCATCTATAAAATATATTGCTGATATATTAAAAGAATGAGTTAAGTGACTTTCTCCATGGTCAGAGTAATATCACACAAGCGAGCAAATGGATATGTATTTTAAAATTGCCAATAATTTCCCTTTTTCTTCTGGTATCTTTAGTGTAAGAATGTCCTTAAACTATTTGTAGTGAAGCACAGTCCCTGAAATTTTCATGCTTAGTGACATGAGACAAACTAGTGCTGTTCATTGTCAACCTACATTTTCTATTTAACTTCTGGTATAATTGTAATCCTTTATAACTCTGATTTGAGGATTCGTTCATGCTATAATAATTATTTTTTCTTTAGTATTATCTTATAAAATTAACCAGTGTTTTCTATTAAATTTGTTCCTAAACATATAAATCTTTAGTATATTTATTATAAAGTTTTTTTTGCTACAATATTCATGTAAATTTGTTGTGGGAACAATCTTATTATACCCAATTAGTCTCAGTACATAACCTGCTGCCAGGAGACACTACATAATAGCAGAAGATGGAGGGTAAGAGTGTGGATTCCAGAATCAGACTGCATATGTTTAATCAAATTCAGCCTCTACCAATTATCACTGTGTGATCTTGCATGTTCTTTAATCTATTTGTCCTTCATTTTCCTCAAATACAAGTGGAAAATTAATAACATTAATTTATGATTAGAACATTATATGCTTGTAGCATAGGTGTGAGAAATACATAATACATAAGGAACTTAGAGAAATATCTTGGCATACTTATGCTATTAATGGTATTTATTAGTGTAATGATAATAACCACTGAAAAGGTCAAATGCCAGTACCAATATTCTCTTGCATAAGGTCTTAGTACTTTGTCATGTAAATCTGTGAAATGAGAATTGTAAGATCTCTATCATGGGAATACAGTGATAATTAATATTATGTATCATAAAAGGTGCCTAACCTAGAATTTAGAACTTGAAAGATGTAATTGCTTAGTTAATGTATCCCTAACTATGGACATGTGTCTCAATATATATCTTAGGGTGTTGACCAGTGAGTTTGAGGGTGAGGTTGAATTTAGGGAAGAATGACAGCTTTGAGATTCTGACATAAGGATTTCACTAGAGTTGGGAAAACTTAGAGAAAAGCCCCTTCCCTCACCAATTCTCCCATCTTATGTGTAAGTCAGGATATCAGAGAGAAAAACTAGGCAAGTAGTGTTGTAGTCAGGGTTTACAAGGGAAAAGATTTAATACAGGATGCATAATTTATAGGATTATTTTATAATATTCACCCAAAGAGTCAAATGCAAGAGTGTGGGAGATCTGTCCACACACTAGAGACCCAAAGAATCCAGTTGAAGGCCTGGATCCCTTGGTAATGTTCTGCAAGACCAGAATCCATGGCATGTCCTCTATGA
>RJWM01016718.1:0-34205 GCA_004363535.1 Dasyprocta punctata
ACTCCCGACCATGTCAGCATTAGCGTCCCCGGGATCGGTTCTGCTTGTATCGGAGTCCGGAGAGCGCCCTCTGCCTTTCCGTCTTGGCATTTTCCTGGGCTCGCCAGTGAGGCCCTGTTGGTCCACTGTCTCTCCCAAGCCCGTTTCTGCTCCGCGAATGTCTACTGCGGTGCGCGAGAGGATGGGGCCGCTGTCTGGTTAACCGTACAGGGCCGTCCGCCAAGCCTCCTCTATCACCCCCAGGGCACCCGCGCCTTTCCGCCACAGCCTTCCAGGAACCGTGCCTAATTAGGTGCAGCTCCGGTCTCAAGATGGCTGTCCCTCGCTCTCCCTCGGGGGTGGGGGGCTGGGGGCCGCCGGGTTCACTCACTCACCGGCTCGCGACCACCTCGCTCCACGGTTGACTGTCGGCTCTATTGTCGCGCCACACCGCCGCAATTCTCCCCGCAACTCCACGCGTATCAAGAGCACCTGGATCGTACCTTCTCGGCTCGGCTCTGGTCGCAGCGCTGTTTGGATTCCGCTCTGCACAGAGGTGCTTCTGGTCTCCGCCTTTGTTTATTTCATTCTTTTACTCTTTCTGTGGGCTGCAGTTCTCGTTTTAGATTCTTCTTGGGTCCAGAGGACTCATCTCCCTCTTTTTTCCTTCTCTCTGTTATTATATTAGTTTATATTCCAGCATTTTGATGGTATATTCAGGGAGCCTCCCTGTCACGGTGTCTTCTGGGTGGCCATCTTGGAGGCGGAGCTCCTGAACATGTTATCATAAAGGACCCTATTATGCGGTGTGATGAACAACATCCTGATCTTAAACATGTGATAGGATGAATACCTAATACCTGTGTCTTAATATCACATATTCTACTGTTATTCATGTGTGATGGAATGTTTAAAAAATGTCATGAGACAGTTCCCACAGATATGGTTCTATCTGGATATGTGTGGGTTTGTAGCCTGTATGGCTGGTCATCTCTAGTTGCTAACTGGGCGGGATGGTGCACATGGGGACATCCTTATATTCCTGAGTATGTTACCTCCTCTCTCCCAGCACAACTCCAAAATTGGGATTCAGCCTAGTACCAGTGGCACTGTGTAAAATGTACTCCTTGGTGATTTTAACCCTTTACTCTGACCCTTAAGGGAGTTTTTGCCATGAAGATAAATTTGGATGTAGAGATCTTAGCCCAACATATAGCCCATGCATTAAATGCCACCCATAAGACTATAACTGTATTAGTGGATAAAACATATCAAATGAAAAAAGTAGTTTTACAGAATTTCATGATTTTAGATCTCCTTACAGCTTTCCAAGGGGAAATGTGTACCATGCTTCATACAACATGTTGTGCTTTTATGCCAGATAATCATGATAATGTAACTGCAGCTCCGCAGGAAATAGATACAGAGATCCAGGTAGTACAACAAAGGTCTCAGAATCCTTTGCAGAGTTCATGGAATTCATGGAAGTCCACTAACCTATTTTGGATTCTTCCCTTTATAGTGCCTGTTCTCTTTTTACTAACCTGTTTATTATTGACATGCCTAATCAATCTGCTTCCAATATTTCTCACCAAGATTTTGGCCATTTCACAGGCAGTTGCTAAAGACCACATCAGTATAGTCTGCTTCTTTGGTTCAGACAAAACTTCAACCACCCCTAATCAGCAGGAAGTAGTTAAGGAAGAGATGGACTGCCTGTTTTCCTTATCTAACCATAGAATCTAGAATGAAGGATTCTGACCTCTGCCATTCTGAGCTGAACAGAGATCACATTACCTCCCCAAGCTGTGTTTGATATCTGCTAGAAATGTATAATCAAGGGTTAGTAATGCGTAGTAACCATAGCTACAATCTATAATTCCCATCATTATTCAGCCCTATGCTTGATAAGTAACTGAGGCCTAGTGAACTGTAGCTGCAAACCATAACTCCCATTATTATCTAACCTTGCACTTGACAAGTAACTGCAATTCCCCATGCATTCTCAAGCCTTGTCCCTAATGGGTAACCATAACTCATTTTCATTGACTCCCCTGCATTAGGCCCATGACCCTATCAAAGACCTTATAACCTGTATGAGAGTGGCCAGTCTGGTTTCTAGTGCCAGAGCTGTCCTTCTCAGGTTTATTCTAAAATAAACCCATCCAGTGAGCTTGTACCTCTGTTTGTTTTCCTTTTTCCTAACACTAATGTATTTAATCTTCTCATATGACAATTTATTTCAATTGATTAATTTTTCATAGTACTTTTTGCCCCTCAAACACAGGATCCAATCTAGAGTTGGACATTGCATTTGGTTGTTATGTCTATTTATGTGAACATTTAATTAAATTATGAGTATAAGGTAGATAAGGCAGGATAATTAGTCCCATTTGACAGAAGAAAAGACTGAGGCCCAGTGACACTGTACCTTGCACTGTCCTAGTTCTAAATAGAAGAGATAGAATTAGAACTTGAGCCTTTCACTTTCAGCTGTACTAGGCAAAATCTAGCCAAAGTCAATTCTGTTCACAGAACACCTAGTTCATTTCCTTTGCCAGACTCCTACTTCATAACCCTGTTTTAGACCTTTGACTTTAACCTCTTTCTTCAGTGATTATCAGCATCTGGCCAATCTTGTTTCATGGGTGCACCACACAGCACTGCTCCCAGATTACTGTGAGGCAGAAGATACCAAAGGTGCTCTTTAAGCTGACTTAAATACCTTTGCCACTCTGAGGCATGAATTTTGGAGGATAAAACAATCAGGTTGCGTTATTTGGTTTGCAGATGTGATCCCATCCGAATTTTATTCTTAGTACAGAACAATAATACTTGTTACTAATGCCTAGCTAAAGGTTCTAAGAACATTAAATTTGCCTTATTTCACTGTTCATTCCTTCCTGTGGCCTTCCTTCCGTGCTTAGATTAAAAGCCCAAGTGTCTCAGCCTGGAGACATGCTGGTGAAATAAGCAGAGCACTGAACCAGGAGCCAGATATCTCAATATCTAATTAGTAGTGTGTTCCTTAGGACGGTTATTGATGGGTCAGAGGATCCACTTCCTCGTCTGCCTGACCTACCAACTTTATAGTGTGTAAGAAGATAAATAAGGTCAGCATTTGAAAGCCTATTAAACTGTAAGACGTGCTAATAAATGTAAAGATCCTTAGTCAAGGCCCTTCACAGTTTGGTCCTACTCTTCTGGTTCAGCTGCATTTCCCAGTATACTCTAATGGAAAATTTCTACTCCAGCCCTAATACATTCGTTCATCTATTCATTCATTAAGCAAACATTTACACAGTGGCTAGGCACTGTGGTCCGTGGGTACAAATTAGAAGCAATTTCTGAGTTAACAGAGCAGATGGCTGGTAAAGGAAACCGGCAAATTCACAGTGACAATATAGTATGTTAGTACCCCAAGAAAGAGGTTAGCTGAAGGTGCTTCAGTGTAGGGTTAGCCCAATTGAGCTGAGGAGGGGATCCAAGTAGGCTTCTTGGAAAAAGCGCTAGCTGAACCAAGAATTTCAGAAAAGTAAGAGTTCATTAAACATATCTTGGAAGGAGGCATTCCAGGCAGAAGAAACAGTAGTAGCAGAGGCACAGAAGTGTGAAACAACTTGATGTGTTCAGGGAAAGCACAACAGATTTGACAGAGCTGGATCATGCAGTGCTTGGGGTCTGGGATGGAGTGGAGAGTGTTCAGTGATGGAGCTACAAGGGTAAACAAGGGGAAATTAGGGAGACCCTTAAAGTCAAGGACTTTACCCTGGAGGTAATCAGGAACCTTTGAAAGGATTAATGCTTGGTATATTATTAAGATCTTTTGGGCACAATTTTATCTTTTTGTATTTTGAACAATTCTATTTGTGAAGACTGATATTTTATGACATTTATTATTTCTTAGAGGCATTCAAAAGAACAAAGGGAAATATTTTTTTTTTTGCAAAGTAGAGTATTAGTTCTATCATGCAGTAACTGTGTGAGCTCATTAAAACATTTTAATAACGTTGAGGTACATTATGAGATCTTACTTCCCTTATTTTCCTTATATCTTGAAACATTTTGTTACTTCAAAATTCAAGTAGTTATTTCATCATTATTCATCAATTATTCCCGTCTATGCTGAAGAGCCTAAAATAATGAGAAAATAGGAGAATCATGGGACAGCCTAAAAGGGTACTACAATTCAGAAATAAATAGTCACTATGACACTATTATTCAGTTTTAAAAATTGTGTTGCCCATAGTAATGTGTCATCTTTTAAAAATGTACTTTAAAAATCTGCAAAAGCATTGCGATAGGGTTCAAATGAATATAGTTGAAAGTACAACAGTTTTACCTTTCCATTAAAGAAGACAAGAGACAGAGGAAGATGTTTCTCAATTATTAGGTAAGTAGAAGATGAAATCAAAGACCTAATAGCACTCTACACTAATGGTGATGGTGAAATTGATCATAGAAATGAAATCTCAGACTGTGAATCTACAGATGTCCTAGATACAATTTTTCTAACTCAAGAACTTATGAGTGAACAGTATATTTCCAAAGACCAAAAGGAAATATGACGTTCTTGGCTAGTTAGTCACTTAACAGGAAGGACTTCATCAGGCAATATTCTGTGATAGGAGATTAAAACATCCCAGGACAGCATTCTTTAATCTATTATAATGCTTCTGCACAAAAATTTACACGACATAATTCATAATTGGACAAATGCTAAAGAGAACGTGGGAATCAAAAGGTGACTAGAAGGATAAAGATGATGTAGAAATGAAAAATAAAGCCTCATTGTATCAATCATGAATTGGTGTTTAGAAATCTAAATATGAAAATATTTTATAATTATGAAAAAAAGATGACTATCCTCTCTCCTCACCAAAATTATGAACTCTTAAAACTTTAAAAGTTCAAAAAGATTCCATTTTGACAATTTAAATATATAAAGAAGACTCAGAACAACAACAAACTGGAACCTACTTAAAGATGTATTTTATGTGTGTGTATATATATACATATATTTTTTTATTGTTATTGTTTTGTTTTGTTTTTGAGACAGGATCTTCCTATGTAGTGCAGCCTGGCCTTTTTTTTAATTTTAAAAACAAAAACAAAACAAAAGGATAAAAGCAATATGGCATTTTTAAAAAAAGTAGGAAATTAACACTAGTTAATATATTGCATATTGTTAGCTTTAAAATAGTTGTACAGATTACAAGATTTAGTCATGAAAAAATGATCAAACAAACAATGAAAATGCAAACTGTTCTTTTTGATGAACTTATGGAGATTAGTGTAGTTATGTATCTTATATATATATATATATATATATATATATACATATATATGTATACCCATATACGTATGATCTTTTCCATTCTTTGGTTTCTCCTTTCTTCTATCCCAGTTATTCTTTCCTTTTGAGCACTTTTTTTCCCTTTCATTTTCACAATATCTATTGTACATTCTGGATCTTATTACTCTTTCAGGTTTTTGGTTTATTTTTACACTAAGAAGTATGTGATATTTACACATGTGAGTTTGATTTATCTCACTTATGGGTATGGTATCAAGTTGCATCTATTTCCCAATAAAAGCCTCAAATTTATCCTTCTTTATAGCTGAGTAATATTCCATCGTATAAAGATACTACATCCTTTTTTTATCCATTCCTTGGTTGATGGGCATTTGGATTGTTTCCAAGATTTAGATATTACAAACTGTGCTGCTCTAAACATGGGTGCACATATATCACTGTGTCCTGATGTTTTCAGTTTTTCTGGGAAAATATCCAGAAGGGGTATAGTTGGATTGAATAAAACAGATAACTTTGAGGACTCTTCACACTGATTTCCACAGGGGTTGTATTAGTCTACACCCCCACCAACAGTGGAAAAATGTTCCTTTTTCCCCCACAGCTCTGCCAACATTTGATTGGTTGATTTCTTGATGATAGCCATTGTTTCCGGAGTGAGATGAAATCTCAATGTTGTTTTGATTTGCATTTCTTGAGTGGCCAGTGATGCTAAACATTTCTTTTTTTTATTTTAAAGGATATAAAACCAAGGAAAATAAAACAATAAAACCAATCAAAACAAAACAGAATAAAACCAATCAAAACAAACCAGTGTAAGAGATACAGGACTTCAAAACAATACAAAATCAACGATAGTTACCACAATGCCTCTTGTTGTCTTCCAAATAGCTGCAGATAACTTTGGCCATAGTAAAAATCAAACAGAGCAAAACAGAATAGAACCAGTAAAAACAAAACAATGAATGCAATAAAGGACTTCAAAACAAGATAATACCTTGCTATCTTTGAAATAGCTGCTCATGCCGTTGGATATAACAAAATCAAACAAAACAAAACAGAACAAAACTCAATCCAACAACACAGTGAAAATGATACAAGACTTCAAAACAAGATAATAGGGAATTAACAATGGCTACCATCTTCAGAAGGAGATCCCCCATAGATGCCATGCTGTGTACTGCTATCCTCTGAACAGGTGATCAGACCACTGGCCCCAGACCTGCAAGGTCAGTGAAACACCAAGGCAGCACAAGCATCAAATTGCATTTCATCTCAATACCTATCATCGCAGCCTGTGTTTCTTCAGATCAGCCTGTTGCTTATTAGCGAGGAGGGCGGGGATTGGCTCTTCTTGTTTGCCAGCCTGCGCACAAGAAGGGGCTGGGATCTGGCTGTTCCCAGTCTGGATGTAGCCTGCGCATGGCACTGGTTCGCAGGGAGGACTTGCTTCTTGGTGAATCCTTGTTCTCTCCCCCTGTAGTCTGTGAATGGAACTGACTCACTGGGAAAGGCTTGGGTCTGGCTATCAATGTTGAACTTTTCTGCATGAATTTATTTGTCACTTGTATTTCTTCATCCGAGAAGTGTGTGTTCATTTCAGATGTCCATTTTTGGATCAGATCTTTGAATTTGAGGGGCCTGGTTTTTAAAAATTCTTTATATGTTCTAGATAGAAGTCCTTTGACTGAGCGACAGTTGGCTAAAATTTTTTTCTCATTCTGTGGGTTTTCTTTTCACTGTGTTGATGATTTCTTTTGATGTCCAAAAAACTTTTTAATAAGATGAGATTTAAGTTGTTGATTCTTTGAAGTACTTCCTGTGAGGTTTGCGTTTTGTTCACGAACTCTTTGCTGACCCCTATGTCTTCAAGATTTCTTTCTACCTTGTCTTCTAGTAGATTTAGTGTTTCTGTTTTAATATGTAGATCTTCGATCCATTTTGACTTTAGTTTAGTGCATGGTGATAGACATGGATCTAGTTTTAGTGTTCGGCATGTGGAAAGACAATTTTTCCATTTATTAAAGAAGCTATCTTTCTTCCAGTGAACATGTTTGGCTGTTTTGTCAGAGATAAGGTGGCTAAGTATCTTTGTAGTTGTGCTTGCTTCTTCTAATCTGTTTCTTTGATCCTCAGGTCTGTGTTTTTGCCAGTACCATGCTGATTTTATCATAGTAGCTTTATAGTATAATTTCAGGTTTGGGGTTGTGATGCTTCCTGTCTTGCTTTTGTTGCCCAGGATTACCTTTGCTATTCTAGGTCTCTTCTGTTTCCAAATAAATTTTAGATTTGTTAGGTATGCTAATGGTATTTTGATCGGGATTGCATTAAATCTGTATAGCAGTTTTGGGAGTATGGCCATTTTCACAATGTTTATTCTTCCTATCCAAGAGCAAGGGATATCTTTCCATTGCAGGATGGTCTTGAACTCGCTTATGTAGCCCAGACTGATATCGAATTTATGGCAATCCTGTTGCCTCAGCCTCCTGATTAAAGAAGTATTTAAAATCTGTAATCAGTATTTATAAGACAAATGTATACCATCTTTTGTTGTAACAGTTGATGAGCAGTTAGTTACATTCAAAGAGTGTCACTGGTTTATGATAGATATACTTTAAAAACAGGACAATATTGAATAAACTGTAATTTCTTGTGTCTTTTTTTTTTTGCAGTGCTCAGAATCAAACTCAGGGCCTCACACATGCTAGACACATGTTCTACCACTGATAAATACCCTCAGCCTTCTCTGAATTCTTATTAAATCATTTAATCAAATTGTTTTACATGATCTCTTTATCCTGCTGTTGATTAGCTGCTGTAAAACAATCTGTAGTTCCTGCAGTTAATATTGTGAGCAGCCTTACCCCTTAACCCTCATGTGAGGACCAGAGTATCACGGGGGTGCAGAACTCTCCCAAGGGCTTTTTGCTTGTGCTGGAAGTACTGTTCCTCTTCAGGTGTTTGTTCTCTCGGAGACTGATGGAAGTTCTAGCCTCAGAATCTGGGTAGGATGAGGTTGCGCTGTGCGCTGGCTGCACGCATGCCTATCGGGTTAGAGGCTGCTACGCTGAGTGAGACTGGGAAACATCCTCGGACTAGGGCCATAAGGGCTGAGGCATTTTGTATTATTCTGGCTTTGATACTCTTTCATATGGAGCACCAGATACCTGGCCAGAGGATGATGTGCCTCCTGTCCTGCTTAGTGTGTGCTGTCTGCCATCTGCCTGGCATTTGAAACACACTTAAGGTTTTACTCAAGAATCTAACGAAGGCATTTTTTTTAGATCAGAAGTGGTTTCCTTTCATATACCCTTTCTTACCGAATATAAAAATAATACAAGTATGTAATATGTACAGGTAGGAGGTGCCCTTCCCATTTTCACTCTCCACAGTACATATTTAGTCAGATATTCTGCCCACCAGACAGGGCAGCTGTGCTTCATTCTAGGAATGTGTTGCTGAGGGTATCACACAGAACCGCATAATTCCTGACCACTCTTGACAAAGGATGGCCAGAATTCCTATTTATCAGCTGAAGTGGTGCCACCATGTGGCAGGAGTGTAAAGATGACTCACATTTCACTTGGCCTTCCAGGCTTGATGTTTCCTGATTCTTGATGACATTTTAATTTGGAGATATTTGTTATTTCAAACGTTGTATGTAAACTGGCACAAAATATTTTATGTCAGAAAATTTCAAATTCTTCTAATTCAAATTTATCTAAAATGTGACTAAAGAATGGTGTCATGTCAAACAAAAGCTGTCCCCAAAGTTGCTTTTTAAAATTCAGCTAACAATATGTTTTGAAACTTCTCTGATCAGCAAGTGTAATTTTATCTCGCTTTTAAGGGTATGGATTATTCCAGTATAGTGCTCCATCCTGATTCACGGAACCAGTTTCTTACATTGATGAGTAATTTTTTCCCCAGGGGCAGTCTCCTTTACTTACCTTTCTATTATGAGATTTGTCCTTGGACCCAAGGACCTGGACAGATTTATGTAGTTCTCAGTGCCAGAGACTTGCATCCAGAGTAAATCAAGCTTCCACATCTTGGGGACCATCCAGGAAGCGGCAGTCCTGACAAAGGACCTCAAATGTCACCTGACTTTTTCTATTGCAAGCACACTTGGTCTGTCATTGAATTGGACTGATTTGCGGGTACAAATTTGTTATCTTGGAAGAATTCAGCAACTCCTGCTGAAGCAGAGTTAGAAGTATAAGCTATTGATTAGAAATTGAACACCTGTGTAGTGAAAGAAAGTGGGATTGGGCAGAGGACAAAGCTGAATTTTGGGGAAGCAGCCAGGCAAAGCTTGACCAATCTAATGAGAAAGCTCTGGAGCAAAGACTGTTCATCATAGCTGCCCTGTGTAGGGCAAAATCCTTTGGCCTTCGCACCCCTGCCTTGCTTAGTCATTGGGTGCTGGTTGCCCCTAGAAAGGTGTTCTCTCAGGTAAGACAATTCTCTGCACTGAGGCAGACCCTGAGAACTGACAGCTCCAGGTTGTCTGCTGACCTTACTCCCAGGAGTCAGGCGATAAGTCATTCTTTTAGCTACTTAAAAGTTTACCCTGAGTATCACTCAGGCAGCATGTTTGTTTACATACTGTACTGACTGTAGCGTTGCTTGGGCAGGTGTCATTTCAGCCAGTCAACTATTGTTTGCAGGAGGTACACTCATACATATGTTTATTTGTTTATATTTGTTTATAATGACTACTTTTTGCATACTTTTTTATTTAGAACATTGCCTTTGCCTTTCATATTTGTTTCTAGTGAAATCTAATAATATGTTCTGGGTTATTTTCTTTTACTAATTCATTCATGTTTATTTTATTTGTGAAAAGTAATCTGTAATTTTGTGCTACAAGCTATAAAAACTCTTATCATGAATACGTTAGGGGTAATTTCTATACTTCTCCAGAACTCAGTGATATTCCTTTACAATACTAAATGGGCATATTTGGAGCATTGAGATTGGATAGAAAGGAAGTGCTGAAAGAACTACAAAGCGAAAAGCTGAAAAAGGGAGAAACGTTAACGTATCAGAGAGGAAAAGTCTGTATTATGAAATGGAGAACCAAAAAATACGTCTCCTTATGGTCAGCTATTCGTAATACAGAAATGATAGAACTTGAAAGAAGGAACAAAACTAAAAAAATTCCAGTAGGGGTCAATGATTATAATCATCCTATGGATAGTGTTGTTAGAATTCATCAACATCTAACAAGCTATCCTGTAATCAAAAAGTGAGGAAAAATATTATATTTGTATACCTTCTGGACCAAATGATATAGAACTCGTTTGTTACTTATTCAAAACAAAAGGGGTTCCAAAAGTCATTTACAATTTAAGTTAGGTCTAATGGACCAAATAATTTAAAAATATGGAATAGTGAAATGCCAACTAAAATGTCTGTCATTAACATCTTCACCATTATGTTAAATAGGTAGGCATTTTATTGAACTTATACCACCCACAGGAAAAAAAGGAAAGGGCAACGTGACAGTGTAAAATATGTTGTCCAAAGACAACAGGGATTTTCCATGTGAGGTCTAGATCAGCTTTTGGTGGCTTACAGACAGAAAGGGCTTGCTGCCATGTAATGTAAGTGTGAGTGGCGAGCAGTTCCCTGCTGGAACAGATAGTAGGCTGAGGACTGTTTGGCAGCAGGGTGTTTATGTGCATTTGAGGATGACTGTCCATCTCTGTGTGTTTATGTTTGTATGTGTGTGTGAGAGGGCTCATAGTATTTTCTATGCCTAAGTGAGTCATGTAGCGGCATGCAAGGAAATTCTACTTGATCCTTTTTTCATAAGATTGCAGGTGAACAATGTGGATTAGTTTCTGTCATTACCCCTCCCAGCTTTGTTTGTTATGCACACTGAATGGACATGCCCTGCGTGTTTGCTCATGACCTGCCATGTTTGTCTTTAGGACTTGCTTTGACAATAGGACAATAGGACACTGTACTCTGAGGTTTCATCCACAGCATTAATACACCCCTCTTGGAGTTAATCCAAGCAGCAGTAAGGCCCTAGCCAGACTTCCTAGATCAAAATCACAGATGTGATCCAGGTCCTTGAATTTGAACAAAATCCAAGGTGATTTTGATGAGCCATTAAAATAATTTATCACTACATGTCACTTATTTTAATTGTTCTTCCAGATCTTCTTGTGTGAGAATTTTATATCTCCAGCCAGGTTGTTGGCTTCAGGGGAGCACTGTGCTTTCCAATGCTATGAGCTGTGGACAATTAATAGGATTAGTAGGGGTTTAGTTTGTTGTAGGTTTGTATGTCTATGTGTATGTCATACCATGAGCACACGTGGGAATTTGTAAAATAAGAGAAATGTGTGTGTGTATGTGTGTGTGTGCATATGCTCACAATGGAGAGAAGAATCAACTATAGCAATGATGATGATAGCCAAACCTATAACAAAATGTCAGTAATACAGTCAATTGAGGGGATTTGGGAAGAATAAGAAATCTGAATTAATGCATACAGAAAGTTTTATGTATCATGGTAACTTAGACTATCAATAGTATTCAAACTAGAACATCTCCCAAAATTTAAATGATGGACTTATTATTTATTGATAATTTTTTGTTTACAAAAATGAATTCTCCAAGGCATTTTTTATTGGTGTATGTTTGTAGTACATAATTCTTACATTCATTGTGGGGAGTTAGTACATGTACATGACACATCATAGTTATTTTTTTATCCCCTTTCCTTCTCCATCCCTCTCCCTCCATTTCTTGGATTCCTTCATATATCTATCTATCTATCTATCTATCTATCTATCTATCTATCTATATGTACATGTTTGTAGTACATAATGATCCTGTTCCTTTTAAGGACTCAGTACACACACACACAGCCTATCACAATTCCTAACTTTGAAGAAAATCTCATTTCCCTCAGCCTTCCCTGTTTCTTGGCTCCCTTCTCATATGCTAATTATCTCTTTATTTACTACTGTCTATGTTTTATTTTGCTCTTTATTTATATTTTGTGTTTCTCATGTAAGAGGAACAAAGTGGTATTTTAGCCTGCGTGGCTGGTTTATTTCACTTAATATTATGGTCTCAAGGTGCATCCATTTTCCTACAAATGATTCAAGTTTATCTTTCTTTATGGCAGAATAGTAAATTTACTCCAAAATTTATTAGCTGTATGGACTTGGGAAAGTTGCTTTAGTCTCTGAAATACATTTTTCATTTGTATAATGAAAAAACCCCTAATTTGAAGGATTATTATATAAAATAAATGTGATAATGCATATAAAAGAGCTAATATAATACTGCTATATCAATTGATATTAAATGCTACTATTATTTATGATAAGAATAACAAAATAATAAATCTATCTTTATTTTAAACCCAATCTGTGTAACCTTAAGTAAGTCACATTAGCTTTCTGAGCTCTAGTTTCCTTGCCTATAAAATAAGGACAATAATACTTGTTTCATAGGGTTGATAAAATGAGATATGTATGAAGACAGATTTTTAAAATGAAAAATGCTAGATATGTTATTCATGAAGCCCTGCATAAAACTTACTTATATTATTTATTTGCTTAATAAATTCTTCTTCCAAAATAGGAATGATATCAACTCCATTGCTGTTCAGGTCAAAACACTATGGACTATGAATGAATAAAAGCTTCCATCCAAAGGCAGCTCTGAATGAAAATATGCATGAATATATGTATAATATTTAATAGGCTCATAGGAATATTATTGTGGGACAATTACACTGTAGGCTGTAACAAAGTTCTCACTAATAAAAATCTCTGATCTCAATTGTTGAGAAAAGAGATTAGTTATGAGCTTAAAAGCTGACAAACCTGCACCCTTGGGAAAATGGATTCTTATCTTCATCTGCAGGAAACTAACTTTTTGTCTTAGAAGAATCTGACCAGTGAATTTTGGCCAAAAATCCATTCAACGTGAGTAAAATCACAATTGTGACTGTTAGACAATCCCTAGAAGACTGTAAATACAAATCCTCCTAGGATTTCTTTAGCATTTTGGGGTTCTGAGAGTTTCCTGTAGCAAATAAACAAAACCTTTGAGCGAGTGAGACAATGACTGGCAGTGTTATTCACTTGGAAGTTAAATGTCAGGCGATTCATTTGTCAGAAGATGAACTAGGGGCATGTGCAGTCAAGTTGGTGTGATTTCATTATTTATTCATGTGATAAGCATTTACAACAAAGCCTCTTTAACAAGAAAAAAATATATAATTTTTTGGCCAACTGTGAGCTGACAATTAAAGCCTGTGACTGTAAAGATGTGACTGTTAAAATTGATTTTCAAATTGGAATCCTAAAAGCCTGAAGAAGATGTTTGTTCATTAATAGTCTTTTAATCTTCAAAATAGTAATTGCTAATATTCTTCCTCTTTCCTTTCTCAGGGAAAGCAAATTTTTCAAAAGTCATGGCAAATGGGGAAGATCTAACAATTACATGAATTATTTAACCTGCACCTCCTATAGATAGGTATTGTAAGTATTTTCATGTGTTTTTTCCCCCCTGGGAATATCTAAATTTATTTTATTTTTCTTAGAGTGGGATTTAATTTAAAAAACAAGATACTCAAATTTCATATTATAGATACAATTTATAGATATTTTGGGCTTTGGTTTGTTTGATCTTTTTTTTTTTTGAGACAGGATCTCACTATGTAGTTCAGGCCAGTCTTGAACTCACTATGGAGCTCAGATTGGCCTTGAACTCAAGGTGATCCTTCTGCCTCAGCATCCCAAGTGCTGGAATTACATGCGTGCACCACGATGCACAGCCAACATTTTGCACTTTGGAAGGTAAGTTTTGTATTTATATGCAATAAAGTGACTTGATTTAAATGGCTGTTTTTAAAATATTTCTGTCTGTATTGCTTTAAGAGCAAATTATGTCAAGGACACTGAGTAGGTTTTGCAGCTGACTTGGTGTTTAGTCTCCTACTTTTCAGTTAGAATAAAAATTAGCGTCAAGAATTCCACTGTACCTGGAAGCTCTGGCATAGTGTGAAATTCCAAACTTTATGGTTCATTATGGCTGTAATCAGCATACATAATTGCAGCATCTAAGTGACTTTCTCAAGCTTTTTTCCTTTGTTTGAAGCTTTCAGTTTCAGGCAACTTTGAGAGTGACGAACTTCACTCATTTCTGTCTTCTCCATAGCATTAGCAGGCTATTCTGGCATCTTCTCTAAAAACAGATACTACTTTGGGGAACTTCTTCTTCTTCTTCTCCTTCTGCTGTAATTCTTCTTTCTCCTCCCCTTCCTTCTGCCCCTCTTCTTTTGGGGGATATAGTCTCACTATGTCTTTCAGGCTGACATTGAGCTCACTATGTAGCCCAAGCTGGCCTCCAACTTGTGGTGATCCAGCTGGCTCAGTCTCCCAAGTGCTGAAATTACAGGTGTGCACCAGCGCACCTGGCCAGGGAACTTCTTCTTACCACAACTTTTGCTTGTTTAGTGTCTACTTAGTGAAAGCATTGTGCAGAACCTTTTGGAGATGGAGACATGACAACAGGCACCACCACCTAGTTTGGCCCTTCATCAATCTTCACCTCCCTGGTTGAGATGACGATGGCTCACTAATATCTGTGTTGTTCTCTTTTTCCCAAACACACCACCAGCTTGCACTACTCTGGCTGTGTCCCAATTCTTATCAATGAAATCTGAGCTAAAATGAAGAGTACTACTTCTCAGCCTACCACATCAAAACATCTCTCACAACCTTTCATGCATGCTCCTTTATTTCATCTGTCTGCTGGATGAAAAGGACACAATGGAGGACTCAGAGAACCAAAAGGATGGCAGAGTCACATAGTGAAATGAGCTTGGGTATCTGAATGCCACCATGGAGCACAGCTTTTCATCCCCCTCCACTCTATGATCCATATTAGACTGTGACATGGGTGAGAAATAACCTGTTAAACCACTTAATATTAAGCCACTAAAATTTCTTGTTAAAGCAGTCAGTTTACCTTTACTAATAAATGGCAGGCCTGCTTCTCCTTAGTGGACCAGCGATGAGTGCCTTATTCTTAAAGGACAGCAATCTTCTCACTAGCTAATGACTCCATGGCCTAGTATGTAATGTGAGCTGGCATAATTACATTTCTTTCTTCATGAAATGGAAGTAAATGTAGTAGTTATATTACCAGTCCACATTGTTTATATGTGCTAGAAATGTAACTTACTTTGTTCCTATGTCTGTTTTCAGCTCTAATTTGGCATGTTGGTAGAAAATTTCAGTAATTTTTTTAGCCATTTCAATCAATTCAGTTTCCTTAGTGAATTCAGAGTAACAATGTCCTCTACCCCAGCTGCAGATGGAATCTATGTTTGAGATGTTTTTTCTTTCTACTGTGGTATCCATCTGCTGTTGAGTTCTTCTTGTCCTGATTACCAAGTCTCCAGAATTTCAAGTCTCTTTTTCCGCATTTCCTTGCTCTTCTGGGTACTTAGGAAGCATCTAATTGTTTCTTCATAAGTCTTTCTTTGGAAAGCTGTCTTAGGCCCATTTGCATAGCTACATCATAAAACTATCTCTTCTATGAGGACCTCTTATTATGTTAGTGAGGGCTAAATTTGCAGGACTTGCCACTTTTCTGGGCTCCACTTATGATGTTAGATATGGGCCCAGTTTGCTTTTAGGTTCCAAAGCTATTTGTTAGTTTTATGGCTAACCTTAATAAGTTGTTTCAGGCCAGTTGGGACAAATAATTCTTATTAACATATAATCCCTTTGTTTCTCATGTGGTTCATCCTCTCTGTGGGAGGAACTGAAAAAGGGTAAGGATAACGAGAAATAATAGCATGGGAACCACGATGGTTAATATTTTACTATTATCCTGATTCCACAAAGAAATCATTTGCCAGAAAGAAATGCATAAATAAAAAAAACTGAGTGAGGTTAGTGGAAGAACACTATCATGAAAGTCCAGAGCCATATAGGGTCCCAAGCAATGCTATGATTTCAGCCTTAGTGATGCCTGACCCTTCATGTGATTAGTCTTGGGTTTCTGTTATCAATGAATGGAGCAGTTTCTAGGTGTAGTAGTTAGGGTTCTCTAGAAGAACAGAACCATTAGAAAACATGTATATAATTATGCGAAGGAATTTATTAGGTAGGCTTACATGATCAGAGACAGGAGTGTTCACCACGACTGTCTACACATTTGGAGAGCCCGAGAAGATGAAAGGCCCAGAACAGGAGGGATCAAGGATGTAACACCAGTCCAGAAGAGGACAAGGATGCAGCACCAAGTTGAACGCCTGGAAGCTCAGCAGAAATTCACCAGCACAAATTTGTATTGGAAGACTAAAGAAAATAGAGATCTGGAGACCAGTGTCTAGAGGTAAAGGTAGCAAAGGGCACACCAGCTCAGGAAGACTGGAGCTCTTCAAGATGGAGATGCTTCCTTCTTTCTGTTTTTATTCTACCTAGACTATAAGCCTATTAGTTGGTATTACCTACAACTGGGTGATTCTTCCCTTAGTTTGTGGGCCTACATGTCAATCATCCACAGATGTACACAAAGTGTGTTTTACTAATCTTCTAGGCATTTCTTAATTCTTTTGAGTTGATGTATCATGATTACTGGTTGTACTAGGAACGCTTTCTCTAAAATACATCCATTTAATTCCATAAGCTGGAAGGCTTGGAGTCATCCTAGGATTACTTCAAGTTTTCTCAGATCACTATTATTATATGCAGATGAGGTCATATCAGAAACAGTAACTCGCATTTCTCAACTTTATATACCCAGGAAACTGATTCTTAGCTGCATTAGTTTATTAGATATATCTGTATACTAGTTGTCTCAACTTGGATATTCCAACCATTACATACAGATACACACATGCCTCTCCTCCTTCATCTTTGACATTCAGTTAATCACAGTGTCCTTTTGGTTCTACTGCTTTAATTTTGTTTTAATCTGTCCCTTTGACAGTCTCCATTCCAAGTGCATTGCCTCAGATATGGCCCTCATTTTTCACCTAAATCACTAGAACACCTCTCAACTGAGTTCCCTAATTCTGATGTTGCTAATATCTTTCCAATCATTTGCCCACACTGTCCCAACTATTTTAGAAATGCAAATATATCCAATAATGCATTTCTCTTTCTTTCAATGGCTCCTTATTGCTCTCCATATAAATTTCAAGCTCCTCGCTTTATCCTACAGGGTCCTAGATAATCTGGCTCCTCTTTAATATTATCTGCCAACACTTGCTGAGGCACCCCCCTCATATCTGTCATGTGGAATGCTTTGTAGTTTCTTGATTGATGCAGTTTCATACTGAAAGAGTTAAGGGTGCATCATCTCAGAATATGCCAACTAGGCATATTGATTATTTGAAACTGAAATCATTTGAGTAGTTATAACTACAGAAAGGGTCATTTTAATGTGTCTATTTCTACATGCAAGAAGCCATAAAGATTCATTCAGCAGGGATGCCTTTCACATAATAAGGCCAGAAAATAGTCTTGATTATAACACACTAGTAATTAGGGCTGCAATGAACCTGAATAAATAAATGAAAACCTTAACTTCTATCTATTAAATTCTACATCCCTCCCCTACATGTCTCTTAGTAACATCCCTAGAAATCACTATCCTAATCCAGCTATCCATTTATCCTGTCATCTTTCATAACTTTATTGCTGTTTGTCTAAAATGTGTAAAATCATCATGTTTTGGTCATTTCTTTAGACTTTACTCTCTCATGAAGATTCCCATGTACTTGTAAAATTAATAAAAGCTTCATATTTTTCTCTTGTTAATCAACCCTTGTATTAATTTTGTTCTTAGACCCATCCAAAAGACCCACATAAGAACTTAGAGGAAAGTAGAGGGGATCTTTTCTACAATGTCTTGAGGTTCTTTTTCTTCTCAGGGGCTTTCCCTGCTCAGGCCTTACTTGAAATGAATTTAAGCACAGTCTCTTGGTGGGGTGGAGAGACATACATATTTATTAAATTTTCCTAGGTGATGTCACTGTGCATCCAAGTTTGAAAACCAGCACTTTATTTTTTTTTCAGGTAGAAGCTACATAATTAATAATTCTTGCAAATGATTATTTTGAGCTCTTTTTATGAGATAACACAACTTTCAAAATAGAATTTATTGAATGATAGTATAAGTATCAAATAGGTCATAATGAAATATAATCTTGGCAAATTTGATGCTATTAAATATAACTTAAAGTGTAGGAATCAGTATTTAAAATTCTAATAATCAAAAAAGAAAGGCATAACCGTTTTAATAGATGCTATGATTTTATGCCTGACATTTTATATAATTTTAGAAAGTGATAATTATTCTTTTTTTTTGAGGCAAGTTCTCACTATGTAGTGCAGGTTGCCTTGAACTCGCTTATGTAGCCCAAGCTGACCTCAAACTCACAATGATCCTCCTGCCTCAGCCTCCCAAGTACTGAGATTATCTGTGTCCTTCAATCATAATAATCATAATTCTGTATCAAAATTTCTGATTTGCTTGTCTATCTCCTTTATAACATGCTAAACTCTTTGGGTGCAGGGGATATGTCTGAAATGACTTTGTATTCCAGTACATAGCACAATGCCTAACACATACTGGTTACAATAAATTAATATGTAAATTTATGGAATATTGATGAAAAATTTATAGTGTCTATTATACACCAGGCATGATGCTAGCTAGTTTTCATGTGGCCTCACTTAATCCTCACAATAATCCTGATAAATATGGATAATTATCCTTGTGCTACAAACAAGGAAAAGGAAGATTAGAGCAGTTAAATGATGAACCCAGTCATATAGACAATAGCAGGTGTGAGATTTAATTCCAGATCTTCTAACTCCAAATTTAGTGTGTTTAATTCTACCTATGACTGGGAGAAAAGAATATTTGATAGATGCATTTCACATGTATTAGATTTTATTGCTTCAAGGCAAATTAATGAACTTAGCAGCATAAAACAATTTTCATTTATTAGCTCACAGTTTTCAGAAGTATGGGTGCAGTGTGGCTCAACTCATTCCTCTGCTTAGAATCTCACAAGACAGAAATCAAGATGTCAACTAAGGCTGAGTTCTCATTTGGAGGATATGAGGGAAATTCTACTTCCTAGATTCAAGTCGTTAGAATTCTGTTTCTTGTTGCTATCAGACTGAAGTACTTGTTTTCTTGCTGGCTATCATTTGGGGATTGCTCTCGATTTTTACAGGTTACCCATTTTTTTTGTCACTTACCCAACTGCCATCTTCAAGCTAGTAACAGTATGTTGAGTCCTTCTTCTGTATCAAATCCCAGTTTTAAGGGACTCATGTGACAAGTCAGGCCCATTCAGATAGTCTCTCATCTTAAAGTCAACTGATTTTTGAACTTTAGCTATACCTGTGAACATCCCTTTATAGCAGCGCCTATGTTTGTGTTTGATTGAATAATTGGAAGAAGGTGTGTATAGCAGTGGTCTGAATCTTGAAGGTCATTTTAGAATTATGCCTACCACATTGCCTTATGTATATAAAGCTTTGTCATCACATATATTATTTCATTTTTTTCTTCTTTGACAACTATATTAAATTGGGACAGTAGTATTATAACTAGTTTTTTAATGTATATGAAGAAGTTGGAGCA
This sequence comes from Dasyprocta punctata, assembly GCA_004363535.1. NCBI lineage: Eukaryota > Metazoa > Chordata > Mammalia > Rodentia > Dasyproctidae > Dasyprocta > Dasyprocta punctata. The sequence goes on from RJWM01016718.1 coordinate 19,949, forward strand.
ATGTAAAACAGCCAAGTAATGACAGCAAAAGAAGTAAAACCTTTTTTATTCAGTGCTGCCACACCCCTTATTACTTTAAAAATTTATAATCTAATTTGAACATGATAGAAATGAAAAACAACCTCAGAGTCTTATATTAGTAGGTTTGCTTCAATGTAAGAAGACTTGATACCTAATCCATTCCATTCTATTTATATAAATGTTCACATTAAGAAAGGATTAATCATGTTATAAAAATGGTTTACTGTATGGTCCTTTAAATTGTACCCATTATTATTATCACCACTAGCTTAGCGAATATTGATTATAACTGACACTTGTTAAAGTTTTACAAGATATTCCACCCAATGCTTTTGTGCTCACTATAAGGAAAAATTCTACTTATTGTGATAAATGCTCATACATGTAAAATAGTGTAGGAAAATCATTTCAATTTAGATTTAAAGTGACTTTCACCTAGTTATGACACTCATCTAAAAATTTTTAGTGGAAAAGTGGGGTGTGTCTGTGTGTGTAGGTAGTTAAAAAATACAACTGATCCTGTATGCAGATGTAAACCCATATCTGTATTTCTTTGTAGCTGCATTGGCTTTATAGGAAGTCAAACTGACAGAGTAAACCAGGGGCAGAAGATATATGTATTCCTTTGTATACGTATGGTAGGGATGCACAGGAAAATTCTAAAAAGGTGAGGACAGAAGTTGCAGAGTGACATACTAAGATAGAGAGAATACTTAAGCATCTGGTTGCAGAGGACATGAATTCTCCATTGCCCATTTTTAAAGTGCAGTTTAGTTCTTTCATACAGAGTACATCTTTCACCTCCCTTTCCTAGGTGTGATAGCTTGGTCACCTGAAGGATTGGAGGAATAGCTCAAAAGAGAAATATTTCTGCCCCACTGAGAGCTCTCTTTGCTTCTTTCCTCTCAGAGAGGCCGTATCTGTGGTTCCTCACAGTGAATAGTCATGGATTTCAGTGGAACAGATTTAAGGCTCCTACATTTCCTTCCTAAAGCAGGGAAATATACTGACAAAGGCTTCTGAGGGCAATTTGATCATGGTGGGTACGAAAGAAGGCATTGTATCTCTTGGGACTACCGATATATGCTGGGGAACATTTGCAAGACATTTACCGAAAAGAAGAGGCGAGAACTGGAGGCGCTCTGAAGTGGACACGGAATTTCATAATTGCAGATCTATAGAGAGTCATTTGGACTAAAAGACCTGGATATCTATGTTATCAAGGTAGAAATAAGTGCTTTGGGGATGATATAGGATGGATTCCACTGCTGAGAAGTGAACTGAGTGCTGGATAATCTTCGCAGGTACTTACTTTATGGCAGGGGGAATAACTTGTTTTCTATACTACTTTTCTGGACTCTATTCTGTTCCATTAATCTATTTAACAATTCTTTCACCAATACCACAGCTTTTTTTTTTTTTTTGGTACTGAGGATCAAAATACTACAGTCTTGATTAATGTAGCTTTGTAGAAGATCTTAAAGTCAGGTAAAGTCCGTCCTCAGAATCCATCTTACTTCAGTATGGAGCTTGCAAGTGTGTATTTTTTCCTATATTTCAAAATAAATTCTATAATCAACTCATCAATATGAATAAAATGACTTACTGGGTTTCTTAAATATATATATTTTTATTAGTGCATATTATTTTTATACAATATCAGGTCTCACTGTAGCATTTTATTTTATTTATTTATTTATTTTGCTACCGGGAATTGAACTAAGGACCTTGTGCTTGCCAGGAAGGCACTTATCCCGCTGAGCTGTATCTCTAGCCCTTTTCACATATTTTGATTCCAGCCATCCCGCAACACTATTCTACATACCCTTGCCCTCTTTTCTACCCCCTTCCTCTTGTCTAGGTCTCCTTCTTACTGTCATGTCATTTTTTCCCCCCCATATATTAGGAAAAACATGGCTATTTGTATTTCTGACTCTGGCTTAGTTCTCTTCTCCATACTACTTCATAAAATGATAACATTTCTAACATACTTAGTTGTGATCTGTCGTATCAACCAGCCAGGCCAGAATGCTACCATCAGAGAACTCTGAGAAAGTAGTCCTCCTTTAAAAATCCAACCAAATCACAATATTTGCTCCCTATGGCCTGGTAATTCAGAAAATAACCCCTTTTATTTTTCTCTCTCTCTCTTTCACACATCACCACCACCACCAGCAGCACACCACCACCACCACTACCACCACCACAATAGCAACAAACAAACAAAAAAACCCACAAACCCCCATATATACAAACATAATTAAAGACACATTAACTTTTAGTTTTGTGTTGATTAAGTGGTCAAGTTTATGAATTTTGCAGTCAGACTGATCTATATTTGATACCAGTTCTGTCAGTTAATTGCTGGGTTCTCTTTGGCAAGTCATTTTGCCTTTTTGGGCCTCAGTCTTTTCATCCATAAAATGGGAATAGTAATAATGTTTGCTTATAGGGTTATACTGAGGATTATGTGAGGTAACAAATTTAGAATGTGTAGTACAGTGTCTGGAACATAGTATTCCACAAATGATTGTTACTATTATTGTTATAATTGATGAGTTGTGAAAGTTGTCATGTACAGCTATATTAAGACCAAGAAAACTCTTCCACCTTCAAAAATCAGTCTTATGTTCCCTGCAATCCCTTATTGAATAATTTGTATATTGAAAGGAAGAAATGTTTGCAAATATAATTTTCTAGCCTGTCACACAGTGTGTCTTAGTTACTGTTTACTCGTTGCCGAGACAAAATACCTGACGCCCAAAATTAGGGAAGGAAAGGTTTATTCTTACAGTTTCTCGGGAGTTTCAGTCCATACTTAAGTTGGCTCCAAGATAGCATGGTATGGCGGGCCTGCTGTTCATGGCGGCTGCAAGCTGCAAGGCACAAGCCGCACTGGCGAGAGAGACAGGAAGCAAGCAGAACAGGAAGAGGAAGAAGAAGACCCGCCTTCCCTTACACTGTATCTCAGCTCCACCCCTGGGCGGGTGTAGCAGTCATGTCATTAACCCTGGCACTAGACAACAAACTGATCACAAGCATCAGACTCAGCCCCATCAAAAGTATGAGGACTTGGGGGTACATAGCATATCCTACACACAGTGTGTCTGATAGCTCGTTGAGCAAGAAGAGCAGACAGGAATGCAGGGTTGGATTCTAACTGTTTTTCAGATGAGAACAGGGTTTTATTTCCACTAAGGAAGAAGTACCATAAAATGGGTAAGCTTGAGAGAAAAAAACTAAAAATTTAGCCATCTAGAAGAACATTTGTTTGCAAAAGATCAAGGAAGCATAGTGAAAAAAAGATGCTTAACAAGCAGTGTAGTGAAAAAAGTCCTGTAGCAAATGGTGAGAATAGTATTACTCCAATCTATTGGAGGTGGTTGTGAAAATTAAATGAAATGATTCGCATAAAAATGCTTAACATAGTGCCTGACACTTATATAAAATGCACAATAAGTATGATGTATAAAATATTGATATTCAATCTGTTACCAGTCTTTGGGGATTTGGATTCAATGGATTTGAGGAAGGATCTAGGGAATCTTCTTTTTGAAATATCTTCTTAAATGACTCCACACCTTGAATGGGAAGATATTGATACACGTTTCTACTGTGATCAATTTCTCCTCTATTTCCACAAGCAACTCTATTCTGCCCACTTCAGGGTAACGCCCTGTATTTCAGTAATGACTCTTTTTGTTTTGCTTTGTTTTGAGACAGGGTCTCTCTATGCAATTCAGGCTGGTGTTGAACTTGCTTATGTAACCCAGGCTGACTTTGGACTCATGGTGATCCTCCTGCTTCAGCCTCTTGAGTGCTGGAATTACAGGTGTGTGCCACCATGTCCTGCTTTCAGTAGTGACTCTTAATGGAGTAATTAATACAAGAGTATTGTAAAATGGAGTAGCAGCCATATCTTGAAAGCTGCTCTTCAGGATTCATTATATCATGGAAATTTGTGCTGTTCTAGGTTAAGAAACATGTCCATTTACCTATCAGCAACAACCACATTCTCAGACCAAATTGGAAAACAAATCCCTTAATGAGATTAGTTTTTATTGAAAACAGACTATTTTTTATTACAGAAAAATTTTTATTCTAGAAATCAGTGCTTCCTTTTCATTGGACTCTCTCCTTTTCATGCCAAGAGGGAAGTACTTGATGTGTTCTAGACTAGTAATGGGAATGAAAGCTCATTTAGAACAGTATTGCAGGTGGATTAATTTTGACATTGTAGATTTGGAGCATGAATGAGAGTGAGAAAAGGCGACTGTGCACCTAGGACTTTCCTGGCCAGCTGTGTGCAAGTTTGCTCAATTCTCAGTCCGATCAATTTTTTGTTCTTATGCTCTGACATCAGAAAGCCAAGCAGGCCATTTGAAAGGCAGACAATCTCATACAACTGCTCATCACTACCAAAGTCCTAGTAAAACAGGAGAGACAACTTTTCCTGTTTCAGCTATAAATGGGACATATTTTGAAAAAAAGTAGAAGCAATAGAGATTGTTGGTGAGAGAAACTGAGGGAAACAAGTCTCATTTATTACTGCTTGTTACTTTTGAATCCATAGACACAATGTGATTATTTACTCCTGTTCTCATCTGGAAATGTGAGGTGATGGATCAGCACATTTTTCCCTTATGGTTGAATCAGGTTATAGAAAGGACTAGTCCTTGACAAGGCCTTCCGCTTTCATTCCATTTCTTAGCAAAGCAGTTTTTACAACAGATTCACTATTTTCAGAGGAGGAAACAGAGGCATAGAGAGGTTTAAAAAAAAGCAAGCACTTTGTGTCTTTCCCAGTTGTAGAAATACCCAAATTCATGTAATCTAATTCTAGAGCCCTAGCTATTAGGGTTAAACTTCCTGTATGTATATTTTGACAAAAGTGCTGTAAGAAATTCTGATGTGTGTCCTAGTTAAGAACTCGTGATTTATTTCTTGAATCTTTAAAAATTATCTTAAGTACATTCTAAGTTAAAAAGTGATATATAAACTTGGTAACAAGGTCAAATTATACAGAAGATTATGCCCTGAAATATGAGTTTCCCTCTTCCACTTGTCCCAGTTCCACAGGTTCTTAGTATTCTAATATCGCTCGTTAGAGGTAACTACTAGTTTTAACATCTTTCTAGAAATATTATGAGCATATATGGTAATATATGTCCATATACACCCTTAAAGCTTAAGTAGAAGCGTATCATACATACCGATGCTTCCAGTTCAACTCAGCAATAATGTTTTGGCAAACACCACCATCTCCAAGATCCAAAAAAGTCTACTGGCCAAACCACAGATGAGAAGAGGGTGAATATGATTCTTTATATACCCATAAAAAACTGATGAAGTAAAGAATTCATTCTGTAGTGTCAAAGTTAATCTGGATAGGAAGTGACTCTATCTGGCAGTGTCTGCTTTGAGGAGCTTATGCTTATTTGGGTATATTCTTTATGGCATTGCTCCCTGAGTGTAGGGATCTCCTCTGTCTTATAAAGTATTGTACCCTACACAGTAACTAATGAGCTTAGCACCTACTGTGTATGCATTGAATGCTCAATGATGATTGTATATATGCCTGCAAAATTTCTTTTGGTTTGATTTAAGAAATATCCTTGCGATGGAGTGTGGGTTACTCTCATGTCACTTTCATGATGCTTCCTTTTATTCTCCACTTTTGCCCTTCAGTATGAAGATGCTCTGAATTTTTAGTGAGTATAAAATTTGAATCATGCCAGAAGTCTAGCTTTCTGTATGTTGGCAAAGATTACTTGTATGGAAAAAACATGGTATAAAAAAGAAATCCTGAGTAGTGTATCTGCTTTCAGAAAAGCACTAACAAAATAGCACATGAGAACTACAGGAAAACCAACGACTTATCACTTATTTATTGAAAAATAGTTGTTTTGCTATTAGTTATAAATAACTGGTGTTAAAGTTTAAAATAACTACTACTGCCAAGTTTGGACAGGAAAAACTTGGTAGCAAGGATTATAGGCATGGGCAGTAAAGTCAGGATCTATATCTACTTAATCAAAAGTAAACTGATGAACAAAACCAAAGAATAAACACCAATCTCGTACAAGTCAAAATAATTTGATAAATTTATGTGTTGAGAGGCAACTGGGTGTAGTAGAAAAAGCAGAGATTTTGGAGTTGGACAGAAATGGATTCCAATGCAACTTCGCTGTTAGATACACTGAGTAAATTACTATCTCTGAGCCACAGTTTCCTCAACTGTAAAATGCATATGATTATTGATTAAAACCATATTTTTATAAAATAAATTTAGGAAAACTAAACATTGATCGAAGGAACTAATCTTTTCGTTATCACTGAGGCAAACAAAACCTCTAAAGCACCTAAATTGCTTTTCTTATTAATTATGCCCCTAATACGCTATTATTTTCACAATAAAATTTAAATGTTATTTTATACTCCAAAGCCCTTTACATACTGCTTTTTTATTTTTAAATTGATCCAGAAAAATCATTTATATGTACATATATATGCACATACATATATAATTATTTTATGGGTTACCATATAGCGTTCCTCTACATTTATACGTTGTGCATTGTTCAAATAAGGGCAAGCATATCTATTTCCTCAAACACAAAAGTATAGAAATTTCTCTCTGATTCTTGAATTTATTGTCTTTTCCAGCATTATAGGCAGACTCTTAAGATCACCCTCAGTGTGTCCGGTCTCTTAGTATTCATGGCTTTGAGTATAAACTGAGACAAGGACTTCTTTCTAAGCAATAGAACAACAGCAAAAATGTTGGGCCATCATTTCTATCTTTAGCCTGTAGGATTGTGATTTTCATTTTGCTAGCTGACTCTCTTGCTTGTTTTAATGATCCAAGGTAGGAAAGGTCCAGTTTTGGACAAGAGATGAGAGTGGCTTCCATCAAATAGCCAATGGAAAATCTTGGTTTGATATCCTATGAGGGTCTGAATCCTGCCAATAACCACATGAGCAAAATAGGAAATGACTCACCCCTCCATCAAACCTTGAGATGAGACCCTTATCCGTGGCCAACACCTTAATTAGAGTCTGCAAGAGACTCTAAAACAGAGGCCCCAGTTAGATATGCCAATATTCCTGACCCACAAAAAATGTGAGGCAACAAATGCGTGTTGTTATAAGCTGCTCCATTTTGGAGTATATTGTTGTGCAATAAATAACCAAAATGCCTAGAATGAACATTCTAGTACTATTTCCTAGAAGTCAAAAGAATGACCTAAGCTGGATTTTCAATAGAAAAATCTAACGATGAGGCTGTCTATCATTTATCGAACATTTTAAGTGATTGTCATAATAATTCTTGCTTTATTATATTGAATTTATTAACTTGTTCCACCCTCATGACAACTCTGTGAGGTAGGCACTATGATCTCACTTTTATAGATTAGGAAATCAAGTCTCAGAGAGGTTACTTAACTTGTCCAAGGGTGGAACAGATAGTGACCTATAGTACTTCAAAATTCATGCTCTTAAATAAAATTGACATCTTCATAATATGATGACTTCAGATGTATTCTAACTAAGCTTAGTTCCACGCTCAGAGCATAGTAGTTGCTCGATGCATATAATCCATGGCTATTGGACCTTGAACTCATAACGAAGAGCCTCTGAATCAGCCTGAACTCAAAAGCCAGCTCCTCACACCTTGTCGTGGTACATGGTGTTGCTCATAGTGGCCACAGTGGTCCACACATATTGAACAAGGCCCTGTTTCATCAGATGACCTTAGTAGCCGTTCAAGCGTGTCTTCTCAGGGGCCCCATCCAGCATTTTGCAATATGATGAACTCATTTTCTTTCTTTTCTTTTCATTTTTTTTATTTTAAAGAGGATAAAATCAAGAAAAATAAAACAGAATAAAATCAATCAAAATAAACCAGTATAAGTGATACAGGACTTCAAAACCTTACAAAACCAACAATAGTTACCACAATGCCTTTTGTTGTCTTCAAGTAGCTGCAAGTACTTTTGGACATAGTAAAAATTGAAAAGAACAGAATAGAATAAAAACGATAAAAACAAAACAATGAATACAATAAAGGACTTCAAAACAAGCCAGTGGTAAATCCAAAATGGCTACCATAATATGTCTCGCTATCTTTCAAAGAGCTGCTCATGCCATCAGATTTAACATAATCAAACAAAAGAGAGTAAAACCCAACCCGACAAAACAATGAAAATGATACGGTTTTCCTGCTGGGATCACTTCCTGGTGAGGTCTGGTTCTCTCCCTCTGCAGTCCGCAGATGGCACTGACTCACAGAGTGGGGCTTGGGTGTGGCTGTCCCTACTCTGGCAGCACCCCACACATGGCACTGGTTTCCAAGCAGGGATCACCTCCTGATGAGGCCTAGTTCTCTCCCTCTGCAGTCCGTGCTTGGTGCTGACTCCTGCTGAACTCATTTTCATTCTGCTCAGGGGAAACCATTGAGCCTGGGGGCTCCCGATCCTTTCAAGCAGGTTACCTATACCCATATACAGATGCTGGACTATTTAGAATAGTGATTGAATTTGAGGTGCCAGTTGCTTTCCAATGATCTGTTGCCACTGAAATTAAATACTCTTTTTTTCCTTTTTTAAACCTTTATAAGGCTTGATTAGCTCTTATTTACAGATGGAATTTTACATCCAGCATGTTTTGTGAAGCACTTACCCTAACAACAATAATAGAAGTGCCTTACAACTGTGTCAGCTTGACTGTTTATAAAATACTTTCATATGTATCTCATTAGATTTCATGACACTTTATATATGCCTTCTGAGGTGAATGACTTTCTACTTTGTTTTATAGCTATTCATATACATGAGGCAGTATAGTCTGGTGCAAAAAAAGTCATAGATTTTGGCATTAGACAGATCTGGATTTGAATACCAGATCCACCACTTCCTCAATGTGTGACTTGAATAAGTCTATGATCGTTCTAAACTTTTATTTTCCTCATTCCTAAATTGGGTTTAACTATGCTCAACTTTCAGGATTGTTGTGAGGGATAAGATAACGTAACAGGGAAATTAACAGAATTTCTAACAAATATTACTGTTCATTTGTATACTGTTTGCTAGTGAAATCTATGTCTGACTATTCATTGTATCTTCCAAAAGCCCAGTCCTGTGTCTTTTATCTTTGGAAGGGCACTCAATACACACTTCTTAAATGGACAAACCTGGAGGCCAGCAGAGATATTATTATTATCCCAGTAGATAGAGATGAAATGGCCTGCCAGGGCTCTCATGTCCAATAAATGATAGAACTTGAATTTGAATTCTGGTTGTTCCCTGCCCAGTTCAATAAATCTTTCTATAGTTTTTTGGGTTGGTTTGTGAACTTAATGTGTTGGGTGTAAAATCTCTTATAGAAAACAGACTAGCAAGAGCCTCAACTAGCTCCTCTATTAGGATCTGATATCTTTGGGCAAACTGGACAGAGGTTTTTTATCCTACTTTCTCACAGCTGTAAAAGAGTCTCCTGAGAAAGAGTCACACACAGACTAGTTCCAATAATAGAGGCTTCATTGTTAGATGATTGGAGCAAGTATAAGTGTAGTCTTTTTATCCACCATTCAGATTTACCCATTGGCCTATTTCTCCAGAGACTTGTGCCTAAATCTCACATAGAAGGACACTGGAAATAAAACAAAAATTCAAGCATGAAAAGCAGCAATTTCTCTAAATATCTCTGGGAGGCTTTGGAAGGAAGATAAAGAAACACAGTTCTTAAGAAAGCCGAGGTAACTTTGTCACATGGAGCTTCTAGGGAAGCACTTGGCACTTGGAAGGCTTTAGCATATTGGTGACGCCAGGGGCAGTGCGTGCCTTTAGATGCTACCTGCCCTCCGGTAACTGGCCCAGCATTTTGCATCTGGGCCATTTGGTTTTAAGAGCAGCAGAAGGTAGCATCAGTGACTCAGTGTGGCCTGGAGGCTTTTGGAAAAAGGGAAAGTGATAACTTTGGTACAAGGACTAATACTCCCTTCTTTTATGGTGGGCATTGAAAACAGAGATGAGGTGCCTATAATCTGACTTCTATAGGTATGGGAGGCCTAGGAAGTTCATAAAGGAGAGCAGGCTTCTTTATGAGTAGACGTGAGACTGCCTTTGGCATTATAAGAAGTAAGTGGAGACCCTGGAGATACTGTAATGATAGCTCTGAGTGGAAAACAGGGAGGTTGTGTTTGTAACCAGGAATATTCTGTTTTTCCCTGTAGGTGGATGTGGTTCGGTGAGTTACAGATTGTGTTAGTATCCTTATAGAAGCAGTCAGATTGGTCATAACTTATCCTGTAGCCCGGGGTCCTTCCAGCTCCGGTTCCCCATATGAGAGAAGCTAACTGTTAGTGGTAGAGTTCTGCCTCCTTCCTGATCCCTGTCTCCTGCTCCAACACCCTACAAGTTCAATTTTGTTTTTGTCTTTTGACACAAGGTCTCACCATGCAGTTCAGGCTGACCTTGGGCTCACTTTGTAGCTCAGGCTGGTTTTGAACTCGCAATAATCCTCCTGCCTCAGTCTCCCAAGTGCTGGGATTATAGGCGTGCGCCACCATGCCTGGCTCACTCTACAAGTTCAGTGCTCTATGCTACCAGGCGGCATTCCTGGAAGCACAGAGATTTGAAAGACAAGTTCCTGAATGCCACCCCAAATCTCTATCTGGCTGGAGTTACTCATGCCAATAGTCTAAAACTTCCAGGATGAATAAAATGGGGATGTAAAAACTTTGGAGCTTCAAAGAGTGGGGTTGGGGTGACAGAAGCTGCCCAAAATTAACAGTATGTACAGAGACTACCAGCCATCATTAGTACAGTGGTGGCATGCTGTGCTCTTGTGTTACAAAGTGTTGCCCCTCCAAAGGCTAAGCCAGTGGTGTGATACCTTTGATGGCTGTGTTACAAATTTCATCTGTCTAGCCTAAGAGAAATGAAGTAAGCTTGTTTTCCTTTTGATGATCTGATTGTCTTTCTTGTCCTTCAGGGTTAGCCAAAGATGTGGTAAAGATGTTAGGTATGTGTCAAGAATGATACTACTGTCACCAACAGTGACAACAAAACACCTATGTAGTATTTATTTTGTTTAGGACACTGTTTTAACACACACACACACACACACACACACACACACACACTTTTCCCCCCATTCTTCCATCTGTTTTCTCACAGTGGTTTAGGAACTGGGTAAGGAGACTGATGATTCTCCTCAGACAGGCTAAAGAAAAATTTCCAAAATGTATTTCAAAGTCCAGTTGTTCCAGAGAAATTATTAGATGTTATGCAAAATGAGACATAGGCATATTTCTTTACTATAGGGTTTCTCAATGACTTGTGCATGGAGATTTTTTTTTGACAGGGAAAGATAATGATAAAATCTTCAGAATTTCTTAAGAAGCAGTAAAGTATGATGTTAGAAATGGAGACCTTTGAAGGCAAACTTTCTGGATTTAGAACCCAGGGAGGATCTCTCACTAGCTACTTATGGGACCTTGGAAAAATCTGTATTACATTAATGTGCCACTTATTCTGTTTAAGGTACTGCTCTAAGGCATATATACATACACACATTTCTGATGTCTCTTAAAAATCTCAGATAATTCTGTTGGAAAGGAAGGTTCCAATTTTAGATTCTGATGGCTCTGGTAAATTGTCCACAGAAGAGAGAAATTGAGTACATTTATAAACCATTCACTCTACCTTCAAGTATGCCTCTCTGTCCCAAGGTTCCCTACACACCTCTAATTTTGGTGATAAGGGACTTGTTAGAATCATCAACATTAAGTAACTGGCCCTCAATCTCTGTGAATGACAGTTTACTGTGTTTTTAAAGATCAACTTCTACACTTCATTGTGGTGACTGACTCTGGTATGCTGGAGGGGAAGGTTAATAATGCCCAGTGGGTTCATTAGCTTTAGCCAAGTCTTTCTTGATGTACTAAAATCAGCTATCATCCATAGCGGCTTTCTCCCTCTGCTCATTAGTTAATGTCAGGGTTTTAATGGTACAGAGCAGAAGGAAGGGTGTGTGTGTGTTTATGTGTCCCCATTTGCCTTTTCCTCTACATGCACCAGCTGAGAGTAATTTATTTCTCTCCACAAAGGGAAATGTGCTTTAATGATAAGACCCATGGCGTATAAATTGGAAAACCTTGGTTCTGGAACCACAATTACCTCTGACTTGCTCTATGACCTTGAATTTATTAGCTAGATTTTTCTAGGCCTTTGTCTCCTTTCCTGTAAAATAGAATGGTCCTGATCTTTCCATCTCAAAGTGTTGTTGAATATATAACAAGATAATATAACTGGTCGTGCTTTGGAAACTAACCAGTGTTTTGTGGCTAGAAGAGGCGATTACCTTATCCAACAAATTCTGATTAGGGATCCTATGCTTTTTTTTCTCACACTCTGTTTTCTCACATTTTCTTAAAATTTTAAAATAGAAGTATAATTCAAATAACTGTGTATTTCACAGAAATAAAACTGAAATTATCATTTAGTATTTTCCAGAGGGCCAAAGGATAAAAAACCTCTCTGTGATAAGCTCAGGAAAATTGATCTCTTTGGTACTGCAAATGGATTCCCTGAAGAAATAAAAGTACATCTCAGAAGCGACCAGTAGATGTCAGTATTGGACAAGCACCGAGTTACTTGCTGAGACTCCCGCAATAGCGTCTGGCTCCGTTTCAACTAACAAGTTTTCTCTGCAAAAGAGAGGGAGTTTGTGCAACTGAAGCAAAGATTTTGCTTTCTCACTTCTCGCCCCGTCTTGCAGAAAACAGCCTGATGCTCTGGGTAAGTCTCCGTTATCTTCACTTTCAGTGATTCCCTTTATAGATCTGCAGTCTGCTGAGAAGTTTGAAACACAAAATTAAACATGTGCTTAGCTCCCCGAAGGCCACATTCTTGTTTTTCTTTACAAAGGTGCTTTTCTTTTTCCAGACCATCCTTCTTATCCTACCCTTTGTGTATTATTAATCAAGTCTAACAAGAAAAGACTGCTGTTTGGGGCCCAGGTTCCAAAGCTCTAGAAACAAGGTCTTTATTTGTTTATTGCTATAGAATGACACTCTGGTTTTAGATGAAACTGCCATTTTCTAAAAATGGTAGCTACATGGTGTGCCATTTTAAAAAAGAAAAGATTCACTTTATGGCTGCGCTAAACTGCCTCTTTCAGTCCCCTTTCATTTTACACTTTCACTAGGAGGCATCAGAAGGGGCCATGTAATTAGTTTCCAGTTGTGTCTATTGCACTCAGAGAAATTCACCTTTTTTAGGGAAGATGTGTTCTTGTTATGTGGGTTTCTTATCATATCCTGGATTAGGGAGGACGTGTACAGCAAATTCAGACTAAGGCTGGTGATAAAAAAAATCAACTTAGCCCTCTGAAGTGGCCACCTGCTTTGGGCTTTTGGAATTCAAACTTGCGGGGTTTCCACTCTTGAACAATTTTGAAGGGGAGGGTAGTCAGGTTGTTTTGTGCCCCAGTTGCCCTTCACAGGCAGTGGGCTCAGAAGCATTTAGAGAGCATTTTGTGGAGTGACTTGGCAAGAGCCCCTTCTTGGTTTATTTTCATCCATTTTGCCCTCTAGTTGACTGAATGAAGAAGATGCTTTAATGACAGAAAGTCAAAGGTAGCTTTTGACTTTGGCTGCACTTCCTGGAGACTGGTTGAGGTGGTCCACTTGTGACAGTGCCTACCAAAGAGGAGTAGTACCCTACTGTAGCACCTTCAGTGGCTGCTGGCCAAGTGCTGGCTTTGCTCTGGGCAATGAGTCATCAGATATAAGCAGCCTACTCTTGGAGGCAGACCTGGTGTTAGTTTCAAGGTTCACTTGGATCTGATGCATGTCAGCTACCACTTCAGTGTCTCAACATCCCTGGGCCTCTTTATGACGATGTTCCTAGTCTTAGGCAAAGAAAGGCCCTGCATTCTCTTGAAGGAGCAATTATCTTCTTCCTGATTCCCAAAGGACCATGTTCTATACACATCAGCTTTCTGACAACTTCAACTGTTTTCTCTCCTTGTTTTTTTTTTGCCATCTTTTTTTTATTTAGGAGATAATGGACACAGAAAAGAGAAACAAAAAGCCAAAGAGACAAACAAACAACAACAACATATCTGATATGATAACATTATAGGTTTACAAAATGAGATGGCTGGAACTTGACAGTAGTTGTAACATTACATATCATTGTCCTCAAAGGTTCTCTCCTTGTTGCTGTCC
>RJWM01016718.1:34305-44879 GCA_004363535.1 Dasyprocta punctata
TTTTTTTTTTTTTTTTTTTTTTTTACTGTGTGCCAGGCACTGTTCTATTTTTATTTTTAAAACTTTTTTATTTTTATTTTTTATGTAATTTTAAAGGGAATAAAACAGAGCAATAAAATGAATCAAAATAGGGATAAGATAGTAGGATATCTACAATAGTTAGTATATTGCATATTGTTGTCCTCTAAATAGTTGCTCGGCTTTAGGCTTGCAAAGTTAATCAAACAGTACAGTTCCTCCACATCAGCTGGTTGCTCACCGCAGTGGGGTAGGGCAGCGCCTGTTCTTCTCTCCTCAGCCCGAGCACTGGGAGGCTCACAGGTGGAGGCTTAGCTTCCATCCTGGTTCTCCTCGTTCTGCACTCTGGCTGGCTCACGGGTGGGGCTTAGCTTCCTTCCCTCAGGTTCTTTTTAAAAGATCATTTCTTATTGTATTTTCAATTGGCAAATAACAATTAGGTTTTAAATATTTACAGGGACAATGCAGTGTTCTTACATGTTTACATTGTGGAGTGATTAAATCATGCTAATTAACAAATTGATCATTTCAACATTTCTCATGTTTTTGTGGTAAAACATTTAAAATTTAGTCTCATCTTTTAGAAATTTAAAAATATGCAATGCTTTATTGTATATTATAGACATCATTCAGTGCAATAGATCGCTAACAGTACCTACTTCACTGTGTTTTGTGAGGATTAAATGAGGTACTATATGCAAAGCAACTACATATAGGAGCAAAGTAATCTATAGCTGCTGCTAATGTTACTGCTATTACTATTCTATTAATCACCTGCCTGTTTACTTTTCACTCTCCTTCCTTTCATTGTACAGTATTTCTAATGAGTTGATTATCTTTACTTTTACTCATTTATATCTACTCACTATCCATTCCCTCTTATTTTGGCCATTAGATTTTAAATTATGAAGGTTTTTCTTGTTCTCAGTTTTTTGCTTGTAGTATTTCATCCATATTTGACAGATACAAAGGTCATCTTAAGTCATCCTAGAGGAAAGAGTTAGAATTTAAAAAATCTATCATTTCCAGAATTATCTATATTCCAGAGTCCTTTTATTTTTTCCTTTTTTGTTTGTTTTTGTTTGCTCAATTATTTTCCATTCTCTGATTATTGGAATTTTGCTTATTTTTTCTAGGCCCAGTTCAGATGCCATACCCCCATATTTGAAAGCAAATACTCCTTCTCTCCTTCACTTCTTTGTCTTTTTATTTTTTTTGTACTGGGAATTGAACTCATGACCTCATACTTGTCAAGCAGATGCTTGTGCTGCTGAGCTAAACCCCCAGCCCTTCTGCTTCACTTCTATAACCATCGGTTTGCATATTTTTATTACGTAGCACCATATATTGGATAGTTAAATGTTTGTTTTGTACCTAAGTTTGACTTTCTCCTTGGAATATAAATTCCTGGAGGACAAGGACTATGCTGTATCTGTTAATTCCTCTGTGAATGTTTAGTATTGGGCTCCTTGCTCCTTTGCTCTACTTACAAAGTCCCACAGAAACACTTTGGGGCACCACTGCAGTGTGAAAATCATGGAACTTAAGAATGTTCTGGTAGATTAAAGATTGCAGTAGTTGATGGAGGAGATGGTGGATCATTTCTAGAAGTCTTTGTAAATAGACTGTTCTCATTGGATTGAGGCAAGTGGTGTGGAGACTTGCCTGAAGTGAGAGCATCATCAAATGAACTCTGGTGATTCTGTAAGGACAATGGCTCAGGGTCCCATGGGACCACACTGCTGGGAGGACATTTCCCTCTGTAGCAAATGGTCAATAGCTTCAAAGTATCTGCATGTCAGCAGGGAGCTTGCGAGGCTAGGTTGCAGCAGTGGGTGTAGACCACGGTAAGGTTTCTTCAGAGGAGATCAGTATATATCTGAATATTTCAACCCTAACTGCTCATCAGGGAAATCCTTCATAACACATTGTGGGACAAATGAGAAAGTTGCCTTTCTTTCTGCTTCTGGCCTGTCAATCTCACACATAACAGAAGGCGAGACCAAGGACAAATTCAAGGCCTGATTCACTCAACTGGTAAAAATGCAACGAGCCACTTCTAGATTTGGACAGTGTACCTTACATAGACAGTGAAAAGAAGAATGAGCCTGAAGTGTCAGATCCCTGTGGTCCTTGTACACATAAAAAAAAGGTGACATGGAAGCAAAAGGAGCTGGATGATCGGAATGAGTGTTGTACAACAGCACATTGCTAAGGAGCTTATTCCAGGCTGCTGCTAAGCAGGTTTACGTTCTGCAGTTTTATGTTCTGCAGCATATATATTTTTATAAGTTTATATTTATCAAATTCATTTATATTTTATAAATTTAAACTCACATTTATATGTTATGCATAAAGCAGTTTTATTTTCTGAGGAGGCATAGCAGAAAACTCCATACCTCACTGGAACCCAGAAATGATGAGAAACGGTGTTATGATAGTCTCCAGAAGAGGTAGGGAGTGGGAGATGGCCCCATGGCAGTAGAGTGTCTCAGTGCCTCATGTTCCATGAGGATCATAAGACACTCGCTCAGGACATGGATTGTGGTTCAAGGCTTTGCCTGCATGGTCTATGTAGTAGTGTGTGAGGTCACTAAGGCTGAAAACCAGTCCCTACAAGGCCTATTTTTGCTTTGGTGCCCAGTCATCTTTGACTGATAGTAGCTATGGTTTCTGGGTACTAAAAACCTCTGAGGAACTTCCTCCTCTAGACTCAAAGTTTAGGTGGTTTCCAATAAAAATATTTACAGAATTTGCCTTATTATTTTTCATGTTGACCATTCTACTTTCTACTCAAATTAGGCTGATTCACTTACTTGAAGTCTATTTTTTTTTTTTGTCTTTTTAAGACAGGCTCTTGCTGTGTAGTTTAGGCTGGTCTTGAGCTCATTTTGTAATGTAGGCTGGTCTTGAGCTTGCAACGATTCTCCTGCCTTGGCTTCCTGAGTGCTGGGATTGCAAGCATGCACCACCATGCCCAGCTAATTTACTTGAATTCTTATACAGGATACTTTTGTTACAAGAAACATCCTGGGCAGGGATTCGTCTCTGAATCTGGGTCTCCTTGAGTTTGGCACTTCCAGTTTGGTCTTTTTCTCACTTTGTTTTGACTGTTTGGTTTCTGCAGGTCTTCAGGATTCTGAAGACCTGCAGAAACCAAACATTATCATTGAAGCTGAGACCTTTCCCTATCCTTTGTTACATATGTCCTTGTGGTTCCTGAATACTTTTCCCAGCCTTAGGGTGCCAGTGTTTTGTTTGTTATTTTGTGGAACTCGAGATTGAACCCAGGGCCTCCACACTGTGCTGTATCCCCAGATCTTTTTTCGTAGTGTTTTGGGACAGGGTCTTGCTAAATTGCCCGGACTAAGCTTGAATTTTTGTCCTCAAGCTTCCAGAATGCTGGAATTACAAGCATGTACTGCTATGTACTACTAGGATACTGATTTTATTTGGCCTTCAAAACTGAAAGCCTGCAATTTTTTATTCTTTTGCCTACTTTCTGTCCCATTGCTCTGCATTGGTCTTGGGTTGACAAATGCTTTTGATCTCTGGCAACTTGCCGGTTCAGGTTCTAGCCTATTGCCTAGTTGAGACCTAGTATTTTGGCATATTACTGACTTTTGAGATCCTGCCCATGTTTTTAACACTACAAAATTTCATAAAATTATATATTGAAAGTGTCTAATTTAGCACAGTGAAGTTATGAACCAGGTGTGAGTGCTGGCCAAAACCAGTACTATTATAGGGCATTATTATATTTATATCATTGATTCAGTATCCATACTGTGATGAAGTCCTCCTTTTCCTGTCAAATGCTGTGGTCAAGGCTGTGGAAAGTTAAATAGAATAAATTCTCACTCTGCTTCCTTAGAGGTCATACCCAGGTGGACAGTACTTACGACAGGGGAGCATGGTATGAAGAGTCGCCAGGGTCCTTCTTTCTACGGAGTGTGTTAGTGGTGAGTCTTATTAGGGTTAGCTATTGGGTAATATTTTTATATTCATTAAATTTATTATTATGATCATTATTATTGCTATTGCGCTGCAGGGCTTAAACACGATGCCTCACACATGCCAGGCAAGTACTGTATCACCAAACCAACCTCAATTGCAGTATGTAATAGAAAAAAAAAGTACTACATTATAGTTCTGGTATTGAATCAGTAATGTAGATATAGTGAAGTCCTATCGAAGTATTGGTTTTGGCCAGTACTCACACTGACTAAGCCCCAGCCCTTTAGCAATGTTTAGTTAATATAATCATAGAGCATGTAGCTATGATTGGGGTGGAGAGAAGAAACACGGTCTATTCAATCATTCATTTATTCAACAAATATGTACCAAGTGATTTTTATGAACTAGACACTTTCTAGAGCCTTCTGTGAACAAAACAACATGTGGTTCTTGCTCTCATGAATTTCTAGTTGGAGGTCCAGAGAGAGGAAAAGATTAAGCAAGAAAACGAAAATTATCAGATGAAACCAGGTACTGACCAATGTTAGGAAAAAAAAATTGGCGATGTGCCAGAGTGATGTGTGCAAGATAAGAAAGCCCTGTTTGAGAAGGGGGTGTGTGATTTATGGAAAGAGCAAGAGGAATACCATTTTAAGTAGAGGGAACATCTAGTACTCAGGCAATAAGCTGGAAGTTGACATTCTAGGATGAGGAAATAGAAGTAAAAACTTAGTAGCTAAGATAAGTTTTGTGAAAGGTTGGGGTAGTGGATTTTAGAGGGGTAGGAGGCAGCACTGTGAGAACTTCTCAATTGTACTTCCCTCCATCACCCCCCTTGCCATTATGCTCACAGCTCTTAGGGCCTTTTGCCAAGAAACAGAGGAGTTTACCCGAAAACAAGGTTTTTGATGTTCACAGTTAGCAGAGATGATGATCAATCCATTTTTAGGAGGTAAGAAGATGTGAAGTTTTTGCTCTCTCTCTCTCTCCCTCCATATTCAACCAGTGAAACAATTTAACAGATTAATTCACACTAAAATGTTAGTGACTGTATTTAATCTCTCCTGTGAGGGTTTTTTTTTTTAAAGGACTCCAGGAAATAATAAATGAAATGACTAAGCCTTGGGCTAGCAGGGCAAAGGAACTATCCTTTTTAAGTCTGTTAACATCTTTAATATTGATCTTCCAGATTCATACCAGGGAGCTTGCCTGGACATTCAACTAGATTCCTCGCTGATATGCCTTTCCTGTCCCAGATCTCAAAGGCTGATATGTGCATAACAGCCTCTGGGGAGCATCTCTATTTTTCGTCTGCTGCTGGAACCCATTTTCTTGGACTTTGAATTTCCTGCCTGAAGACAGAAACAATGCCTGCCCTCTTCCTCCCCAACATAAACTTGGAAGGCTGACAAAGAAGATTAAGATCATTGTCATCAATTTTTTATCTGCTGTAAGCAAAAACAGGAAACAAAGAAATAAAGGCACAGCATGGCAATAGATTCTGAGTAGGTAAAGTGGGAGAAGTTTTTCTTAAATTTTCTTTTCCACGTACCTTCCCACCCACATGTTCCTAGTCAGATTTATTTTTTGCATATCAGTTTCCGAGGATGACAAGAAACTTGCCCTTTTCTTAACTGTGATTTTCAGAAGCAGATTATCCTGCACTTAGTTGAGACCTCTTACCAAACCCTTGGAATAAATAATACTCTAGGCTCAGGGAGTGGGTGTTGAATAGAAATGCTATGAGTCATCAAGGAGTATCAGAATAGCACTGCTGATGTATGGGTTCCTTATCAATTTTGGAAATGACACTGGGAAGAGCCAGCCTTTCTTCTTGCATCAAAATGCTGTAATTTGATCGAGAAGCTCTTGTTTTCTGAACTGTTCAGCATCTATTGATATTTAAAATCCCGTATCTAATGTGGTCCTTCTCAAAGGTGGCTTGGGTTTTTCCTGAAAAGGCAGCTGTCCTCAGAAGAGAGGGCCAGAGTGAGGCATGCTAGAACCTTTGCTGCCAGGATGAAAGGAGAAAAAGGTTGACATTTCCCTGGCTTATGTCTTGAGGTGCTTGTTCCAAATAAGAAGAAGACCAGGATCATATGTTTTCTGTAGAGTGAGTTAAGAGATCTCTCATGATATCAAGCAATTAGTCGACATTCCCAAGGCTCAGGTCTTTCCTATTTTCTCTCCCTTACTGGAGTCAGTAAAAAGTCTAATTCTTTCACGAGGCCCATGAGTCTGAGGGTAGCCTCCCCTTGAGCTGATCCTTTCTCTTACAATATTGCTTCAACTACGATACTCTCAGCGAGGCCTCATTAGTACAGTCTTCTCATTAGCGATTGTTTTGCATTAAAGAGGTTCTATGATATGCCTCTTTGATTACTAGTGCCTCATGTAGATGCCAAACAACAAATACTTATCCTCTATGTTCATGAAGCCGGTGTACACTTGAAATTAATATGAAATATATTCCTGCTTCTTAATGAGTTCAAGAGCCAGTTGAGGAATGAAAAATCTTGGCATCGAGAAAAATAAAGGACAGCATAAAATAGGCTGCTAGATTGTGTGACTCAGATCATAGGGATTAGAGGGAAGAAGCAGGGAGAAGTAATGTGGGGCAATAAGGCCAGGAAAATCTGTGAAGGATCCAAGTCATAAAGGATAACCAGAATGCCGAGGGGTGAAGAAAAGTGAGAGCATCTGAGAAAGAAGAGACAGCGAAGGTAAAGAGACAGGACTGACTGCAGTGCATGCATTTATGGAGGGAAGGCTGTGACTGTCCAGCAAGTTTGATATATTTGAAGTGGAGTGTTCTTCTTGAGGAGTTGTGGGACTGGAGGACTGGACAGGCATGAAAGGGCCAGAGAATGAGCATTTCAGAAGTCAGGCAAGATTTGAATTGCTTTCATTAGGTTCTTTTGGCTACAAGAGATAGAGATGCTTCCACAGTATCTCAAATAAACAGGTGGCAGGAGATTGTTAAAGAGCAATAATGTAGAAAGGGCTTTCAGGGGAATCGGGAGTCAAAGATCATAAATCAGAGTGCAGTGGGATCTCATGGGAATTTTACTTGGCTCCATGGCTTCTTCAAAGACCTCAGCCACAGGACTTGGAGATTTTACTTTAGTTTTCTGCCATTAACGTGACTCAGCTCTATTTTCCTTCCCTACTAACTGGCTTATTTTTTCCCTCTGCTCAGGTTTCTTTTCTATAGTTCCTAGTTTGTATTTTACTCATTGTTTCTGCTTTCTTATCATTTTAGTTTGCATGACCTAACAAGGCCTTTTTGTTATCTTTTTTTCCCTTATAGCTCTAGTCTTCCTCATGGTTTCTCTCTAGGTACCCTTTCAGGTTCAACTCTAGATCCTCCCCTCCCCTCCCCTCCCCTTCTCTCCCCTTCCCTCCCCTCCCCTTCTCTCCCCTTCCCTCCCCTCTACCTCTTTTTCTCTTCTCCCTCTCCTTTCTATCTCATCTTTCTCCCTCCTCCTCCTCTCTCATTTTAGGGTAAATCTTGAAAGAGATTTTGATTGTCTTACTTCATATTTTTGTACCCAGCATTATCTGGTATTACTGAATATCCTGTAGATTGCTGGCTCTTGGGTCAAAGGCCTGTACTTGGGCCTTTGAACTGTGCCTTGGGTACGGGGAGAAGATAATATCTGAGAAATCACATAAAAGATTGGTTATACATACAAATGGGCAACAGAACATGAAAAGTGATGAGACCACTAACCATCAGGGAAATGCAAATCAAAATAACAATGAGATACCTGTAGGATGACTACTATAAAAAAGACAAGAGATAACAACTGTCATCAAGGATATGGAGAAAAGGGAACCCACAGACACTTTTGGGGGAATGTAACTTAGTACTACCATAATGGAAAACAATATGAGGTTCCTCAAAAAATTAAAAATAAAATTATAACGTGATCCAGTAATCCCATCACTGACTATGTATCCGAAGGAAATGAAATCAGTATGTAAGAGAGCTATCTTCACCTGATCTTCATTGCCATATTATTCACAATAGCCATGATAAACAACCTGATAAGTAAATGAATGAAGAAAATGTATGCATATGCAACACAATATGGTTTACCCAGGAAAAAGGAGGGAAGTCCTGTCATTTGTGACTTGCATGAACTGGAGGGCATTATACTAAGTGAAATAAGACAGATGCAGAAGGACAAATACTGTATGATTTATATGTGCAATCTAAAAAGCAAAATTCATAGAAACAGAGTACTGTATTGGCTGCTAGGAGCTGGGAGGTGGAAGTGATGCACAGATGTTGTTCAAAGGGTACAAACTTAGTTATAAGATGCACAAGTTGTGAGGCTCTGATGTACAGCATGAGTGGTGATTGCTGTGTTAAATAATTTGATTATGATGATCATTATACATTGCATATATATATAGTATAATCATCACACTGTATAGTTTGAATATATCTAGTTTTGTCAATGAAATATTTTAAAAGAAAAAGGTAGGTTGGCTATGGAAGAAATGATGAATCCTGAATATGAATTTAGTCAGTCATAATGGGGAAGAAAGAATGGATATAAATGGCAACTCAAAGAAAAAATGGGCAGGAATCAGTATTTCACTGGTTCTAAGTAGAGAGAAGGAATAATGACAAATCCCATAATTTGAGATCTAATTGACTAGCAGAATGGTATGATAAAAAGGATTCAGGATGAGAAGTTCATGTAATGGGAGAGATGAGTTCTATTTCTGCCACTTTGAATACATATCAACAGTGGATTCTATTGAATGTCTTTTTTTTATATTTTGCTCAGTGACTTTCTTTCTTCCAAAACTTGGACATCCAATTAGTGGCTTGAATGATGTAAGACAGGGCTAGAAGCATGTGGAGAACTTTCCTGAAAAGGTCCACTTTGTCCTTTTTTCCTTCACCTGTAAATAGTTCATTGACTTTATGGAGAGTGAGTAAGGAAAGCAGATAGTGAGGATGCATTGTCAGTCCTGTGTAAACCTCATACTGCTTTGGTAATTGATTTCAAAATCTTCAGAAGAGAGAAAATGAGTAACAGTGTAAAGAAATAAGTAAAGCAATGGAGATATGGCCTTGAGCATGTTAGATATAAGCTACATATTTATGGCTATCACATACTCATTTTGAGAAAAGCAGTTCAGAGGAACGTGCCAAGCATTTGGTGAATACCCAAGTTAAACTAGTTTAAGTTAAAAAGACTTTGTATAAAGATGGCTTACAGGCTTGGAAAAAAAAGAATTTAACAACCAGACCTCGGGAAGGACAGGAACCAGAGCAACATTGGTGTTGCCTTAGGAACTGACTGAGCTACATTTTTGTTGCTGGTACAAAATATCTGAAACCTACAAGTTAAAAGAGGAGAGGTTTACTTTGGTTCACAGTTTTTAGAAGTTTCAGTCCATACTTGTATGGCTCCAAGGCAGGGCAGTATGGCAGAGGAGGCTTGCTTGAGGCATGATAGAAAGGAAGAAGAGTAAGCAATCAAGGGAGGAGGAAGGGAGATAGACTCTTTCAGGCCATGACCCCAGTGACCCACCTCTTCCCTCCAGGTTTTACCTCCCAACATCACATTTAACTGTAAACTCATCAGTGGATTAATCCACTAATAAGTATCATGCCCCCATGATCCAATTACCCTCCAAAGCCTCACCTATGATCACATGAGGCTTTGGGGGGAAATCTGGGTATAAATCATAACAGGAACTAAAATGTAGCAACTTGAAAGCTCTCTCCTTATCTCTGCCATTCTTTCTATGTTGGCTTCATTTTCTTATATTAGACGCAAGATTTTCCATAAGGCTCTGGGCATGGCTGTTACTAGCTCTGAGCACACATCTTCACTGTACTTTGACCAGAAAGAAAAGTCCTCCTCTTGCAAGCTGCAGTCCAAGAATACCTGGGAAAGAGCTTGGATTGGTTTGTTTGGAGTCATGTGACTAATGTCAGATTAATGACAATGGCCAAGAGTTTGAGTTCCTATTCATGGGCAAATTTGTTTCTTTTTGTTTTTAGAGGAGTCTCATTGTATTGCCTAGGCTGAGCTTTAAGTCATAGTCCTCTGCTTGCCTAGAGCTGGAGAGAAGGAAAAAGGGTTCACCAAAAGAAGTAAGGGGCCAGTGAAGTATTTTATTGTGAAACAGGTAATCAATCACCCTAGTTTGTGTTTTTCCATGAAGATCATATGGAAATAGAAGGTATCAAGGAATCAATGCACATCTTTCCAGTATTGTCACCTCCTTTCTCTTCCCAATATTTGTCCTATCTCATCCCAGCCCATGACGTGCTATTTTCCAGCTATACTAAAATTATATTGATTCCTTAAAAACATGGTGTTCATTATGTTGCTCCTTCAGCTAACTATATTCACTTCATTTCAGGATTTTAAATAACATTTTCTTTGTTAAAATTTGAGTGCTCTGCTGGGTGTGGTGGGGGCATGCTTCTAATCCCAGCACTCTGGAGGCTGAGGCAAGAGGATCAACGTGAATTCAAGGACACTTTGGGCTACATAGTGAGTTAAAGGCCAGCCTGAACTACATAGGGAGACCTTGTTTAAAAATAAAAGAAAGAGAAGAGAAGA
>RJWM01016719.1:0-44798 GCA_004363535.1 Dasyprocta punctata
TTTTTTTTTTTTTTTTTTTTTTTTTTTTTTTTTTTTTTTTTTTTTTTTTTTTTTTTTTTTTTTTTTTTTTTTTTTTTTTTTTTTTTTTTTTTTTTTTTAGCTTGAGTAAAATATTGCTAACCTGTTGCTGGGAGAAATATGGGGTTACAACTGTCATTTCTTAAAATGAGTGATAGGTTTACTAATGTGCATTATATCATTCTGTAGCTTTTTTACAAGTCCAAGTCATTTAATTTAAAAGGAAATGTTAATACCTTCAAGCTAAACGTACTTTTTCAGAGATTTTGTATGCTTTTGATAATTCACACGAGTAAATAACAAATTTGATGATCCTGCTTGCTGGCACAGTGGTTCTGGTGAGGGTGTGTATGAATGTCACGATGTGGGCTCGTTCAGCATGGAGAACAGCCATTCCCATCTCAGACAGGGCAGGAACTGGCTGGGCCGCCAACCCCTAAGACTGCGATCCCAGGGGGTTTCTCCCCTTCTTCCCCCACACTGTGGATGTGTGTCACAGATGTTTGCAGGATATTATGTTGAGAGGAAAATGACTGCAGATAAATGACCATTCTTATTAAACTCATAAAATCATCCATAAAGTGCTTGGTTGAAATGAAGTCCAAATGAGCCTGTGTGATTGCTTCCTCTCTTGTGCTCTTTGAGAAGTTGAAATGGAAGTGTGACCCATCTGGTTTGATTGGGACAATCAGAGTGAGTATATTCTCTTTTTAGTACAGAAACCCCTTTGCCTTCTGAGCTGTTACTATGAGTGGTAATTACTTGGTGAGCAGCCTGGATCATTTTAGGAGTCATTGGCCCTGGAAGGAAAAATCAAACTTTATTTTTTTAAAAGTTCTTAAAAGGGGTAAAATGTCCTTTTTATCATAGCATGGGTACTGAGTGTCATTCATTCATTTTTTTCTTCCAGGAGTGAGAGAGTCCCATCAGATAAGCATTTTTAAGATAATTGCTTCTATCCTGCACCTGGGAAGTGTGGAGATTCAAGCTGAGCGTGATGGTGATTCCTGTAGCATATCAGTAAGTTGCAACCCAGCAACAGAGATATAGTCTACACAATTTACTCCATTCTTACAGTTTGATATGACTGAAATGTGTCTCTGCACTTAGAGGGCAGCCCTAGGTTATTTATTCTTAGCCATAATGGTTTTTGTTCACTAGCTGATAATTTTTTAAAAGAACCAATGTATTTCAAATCAGCTGCCATCAAGTTTCTATCACTAAGGGCAAGAAATTTAGTGTCTATTCAATAAATTATTTTTGATGGGTTGATTTTCCAAGTACCCTGTGGTACATGGAATTCTCCAACATGTTTAGCAATCAATGGAGTGCTTTCAGGGCTGAGATCCCTACAGCAAGGAGATCAAAGAATATTGGGCACCATACTTGGTGACTGCCTTTGAGGAGCTTATAGTCTAATATGATAAGACCGATGATGACAACTCTTGCCAAGATTCTGCCAGTATGAGGTAGAGTATTGAATAAGATGTCTACATGAAAGTCATGTACACTGTAAAGTGCTCTGTAAAGACTCATAATGAAAGTTCTTTTCCTGGTGTCCAATGTAGTAGCTGACATGCAGTGGATGGATGATTCTGCGTGGATGGGTGGCTGATGCAGCAAGTCTCAGTGCAGTAGTACAGACAGCAATTGCTGTGTGCTCTCTGAAATTTAGTGGGGTTGGTCTAGCTGTAAACGGTATCCTGCCTTTTTCGCTGAGTGGATATTTATTAACATTCTGTTGTTTATCTGAGTTAGAGGTTATCAGAAGTTCAAACCGGTTCTGTCTTTAGGGAGAGGAAGATCTAAGCTCTAGCTAAAACCACGCAGAGCTTATCACCTGTCTCCCTTCCACCCCCACATATTTTCCCTTAAAAAGATGATCTGAGGTTTGACAATCAGGACTCTGTAGCCTCATGAGAGCTTTGGAGTTCCCACATGGAGCCAGTGGGAAGGGAGGGGATGTTGGAGCTGCAGGGTCGAGGGCCCTGGAGCAGTTTCTGTTGTTCATGTCTCTGTGTGAGCACATATGAGGGTGGACAGAGCTGGCAGCAGTGATGCTAGGAGAGACCGGTGTGTGCCAAGGCCCTGTGGCCTGGTGGATGAGCCTCCACTACAGCCCAAATCCTGCCCTACTCTGGGTCTCTAGGGCCCACTGATTGTTGCTCCTCAGGTGTTTCCCCTAACAAGAAAGGCATAGAGTCTGTGCCTTTCCCACATAACACCCCAGTAAACATTCTGTGGGTCCTTGGGGCAGCCATACTCTGGCCAGTGTCAGGGAAAGGAGATTAGGAATGTTTGCATTGACAAACCCCTGGTTTATTTTGATAAGATATAAGAAAGTTGACAAATGTTCGCTTGGCTTCCGCCCCACTCACACCCCTCGCCTCTTCAGTGTTTTTCGCAATGTCACATACTCTTGTCATAGGGAGATGTGCGAGGGATTGAACCCAGGACTTCAAGCAGGCTAAGCATGTGCTATATCTGCAGACCCTTGTCATGAATTTTTACAGCATCCTGTCCCTCCCCCACCTTCCAACTTAGCATAGTTATTTTGCATTTATTGTGTGATTATTTGCTTTGCCTCTGTCTGCCTACCTTCCAAACTCTATGAGGGTACGGACTGATCCTCTTGTCACCAGCAGTGTCCAGGGCTCAGTAGGCACTCAAGAAGTAGGCAGCTGGATGATTAAGTGGGTACTCTTAAGACTTGGATGATGCAAATGAGTGGGTGATGCTTGGGTAAGCCTGGGTGACAAAGTCAGAAATACTAATGGGTCTTGGTTATAAGGCAGAAGAAGCAGGCCACTGAGTTTCTGGCACCTGCAGCTGAGTGTGGGCAATCCCTAGAGCCTCTTGGAAAGGCCAGTCTTGGGACTTAAGTGCCTTGTCACTGATCTTATTTCTGATGCTCCATACCTGGCCTCTGAGCACCCCCAGGTGTGAAAAAAATAATTATTTCTTAATGATTAGTAGATGTCTGTGTCCCCCCACCAACTCTAGGATCACATTGGTTGTGATCACAATCCAGTCACACACTGGCACATATATGGAGTTTGCATGATGTCTGTACGAAGGTACAGTTAAGGAGCAGTTGATGAAAGGGGCTGGTGTTGTAGGGCATGAAGTGGGAGCCTGAGAGGCAGAGGTTTGAAGCCCACATTGTGCAGCAGACCTTTTTCTTGCAGAAACTGCAGGCAGCCCTGCAGTCTAGACCTTCAAGTGGCTCTGCAGGTAGAAGCTATCTAGAGAACAATGAAAATGTCTTTGAGTCAGGGCTTTCAGGGTTCAAATCCTACTTCTGCCACTTCCCAGATGGTAGACTCAGGGCAAGTTACTTCCCCTCTCTATGTTCAGTCCCTCCTCTATACAAAGTGCATGGAGGATAAATTCATCCCTGCATAAAGAGGCTTTGGCTCACAGCCCATGGAGACTGAGCCCATGACTATAGTCATTCTTGTTAGAGCCAGAGTAGACCTTAAGAGTATCCTTCTCATCATACAAGGAACGGAAATCTAAGGGCCCAGAAAGCAAAACCTCTCTCATGAAGATCGGAATGATAGTTAAAGCTGCTCATGCCTGTAATTCCAAAAACTTAGGAGGGCTAAAGCAGGAAGATGGCAAGTTCAAGGCCAGCCTTGGCAATTTAGTAAGACCCTGTGTCAAAATAAAAAGGGCCAAGGATATAACTCAGTGATAAGAGCACCCCTGGGTTCAATATTTAATAGTGCCAGAAAAAAACAAAAATGAAACACTGCAGTTAACTGCCCAGCCAGTGTTTCTTCCCTTGTTCTGCTCTCGGTGTTGCTTCTGCCTCCCAACTCTTGAACCTTTGATCTAGTCCATCCTCCACAAGTTGGTGGCCCTACTCATCTGAGTCGTGGTGCTTCACATGAGTGTAAGTTCAAGAAATGCATCTTTAAATCGTTCTGCTGATAGCCTCTCTCAAACAGATCTTGGCTTATTTTTCAGGTCCATGGGGTGGGCTATTGGAAAGGCTGTCTACCCATAAGCAATGTGCCTTCTGCTTGGTAGTTTTTATTTTTAATTAAGGCATGAGAATGTGTTCCATAATCACCCATGTTACCTTGGAGATGCAATAGCATCCAATTACTTGGACACCAGAGGCAGTTTGTTCCTTGAATCTGGCAATGTGGGCCCATAAAACTAATCTGCAACCTATAATGCTGGCTATTTTTAATGGATTTAGCATCATTTAATTACACTTCAATGTAATTGCACTACCTTAAACCAGTTTCTGTTACTGCCTTTAATCAACAGTATGAAGCAGGTGAACATGGAGCAAATCCCACAGCAGTGACTGGAAATTTATCCCTTGGTGATTTCCAGAGATCCCTAACTGTGGTCCCTTCTCTACCACGTCCACAGTGTGAGGCCCTGGTGAGGGGGGAAAGTACCTTGGAGCAGGCCTTGGGTCAAGGTGTTTGCTGCTGGCAGTCCCTTGTAGATTTCCTACTGTCTTATCACTGTTTTGATTCATTTTATTGTTCTGTTTTATTCCCTTTAAAATTAAATTTTAGCTGGGCGTGGTGGCTCATACCTGTAATCCGAGCACTCAGGAGGCTGAGGCAGGAGGATCATTGCAAGTTTGAGACCAGTCTGGGCTACAAAATGAGCTGAAGGCGAGCCTGAACTGCATAGCGAGACCCTGTCTCAAAAAACCACACACACAAGAGATTAAATTTTAAAAAATGTTTAAATGAATGTCAGGGAATCCATCTGTAGACTGTACATGGCAATTAAGAATTTTTTTGAAACAGATCAGATCAACAAATTGGACACTTGCCACCTCTGAACTTACTGTTTGCCAGGCACTAAACTCTACCCCATATGGCCTTATGTTGGAAGGGGAGAAATGAGGGAGGTTGCAGAGTAAAAGGCTGCTGGCCAAGAGAAGTGACTTGGGCAATGCTTGCTGCTGAGTGCATGAAAGATGAATCCTTTCCACACCCAGCCAACCCACATCAAGCTGGCTCAGGTGTCATCAGAGAGCCTCACTGAACCTCCTTTTCCCCATCTGAATAAGAAGGGGATGGATCAAAATGGCTATCCCAAAGATGTTTTCCTGGGAACCCAATAGATCTTTGGTCAAATAAGCTCTAGAAATGCACCTTAAAATATCTATCTCTTGTTTGTGCTCACATCAATTGGAGAAATTTTTATGCCTATGTCTTATACCCTGAGCAACTACTTTAAAGATAACAACATGTAATGTGTTAACTGTTGTTATTTTCCTATTATTTTGTTACGAAATTTTGTTTTACCTTTTTTTCCATAAAAAACATATCTATCTCTTGGTGCTTGCTAGGTGCATAAACACACCACTGAAGTTGCATTTAACTGGTGTGAAAAAAACCAATTAATATTGTTTGCAGTACTGTTCCACAAACTGCTTCAGAAAAACACTGGCCTTAATGATTTGGAGAAGTTCTTTTGACTCTGAGGTTCTGTTGTTTTATATTTATGCTTGCTTTGGGAAGATACATTTTAGACACCCATAGGGGAAAAACTGGCCTGAGGATATTAGGTTAAGGGGAAAATGATAGCTATCTGTGTTGTTATTGTACAAACCCTCATTTAAATTCTACAAGGTAACTTCATCAGAAAAATCAGAATTCCACAAGCAATGTAGGACTATTAGTAGTGACACATCATGTTAAAAGGATTTTTCAGCCTCAGAGTTAATAAGCTTTCCAGCAGGCCAAGGCTGGGTTATCAGCTTTCCATGGCAAACTTAGATGGTGGTATGTCCTGTATAGCCAGCAGGGGATATTTAAGAGGTTTCTGTAGATTTGTGAAGAAAAGACTTGCAAGAACTTTGGTTATCCATTGGCTCAAAAGCCAAGTGGTGTGCTAGTATTTGTATAAACACAGGTCAAGGCTCAAATGTAACTCCTAGAGGTAGCTGGGTAACTAGTTGGTGCATTATGTAGAAGGAGTCCTGGTTGCAGGGGACCCAGATACACCATTGCATTGCTCTGGGGCTCAGTTTCTTACCTGTATGGGAAAAAAGAGACTTAAACTGGAGGAATTCCTAGTTTGTTTCCAGCTCCAAATACATGCAGTACTATCAGTAAAAGTATTTCAAGTGATTTCAGATCAAAATCTGTTGTATATTTTCTCCATTTTCCTAGCTTTCTAAGTTGATTGCATTCTTAATGCATTTTCTGCTGGGATAAAACTTAAACAAAGTTCAGTTAAGTGTAAGTTCATGTCACTAAGGCAAAAGAGAATGTGCTCGGAGGCATAGGATTGTGTGACATCAGCACTGGGAAAGCTGTTGCTCATCGGGCTTTAGCCTGTTTCTTTCCCAGGCATATGGGAACACCTTTGTTGGTGTCATACAGTTTGAATAGGGAAAGGTGTAAAATCCTAGTGATTCTCCATAACCTGCTCGGCTGGAAGACAGTCACTGCTTTGCTCCATCCACATGGCTCTTCTGAAGTCTGGGGGTGGGTGGTGCTCCATCCACACGGCTCTTCTGAAGTCTGGGGGTGGGTGGTGGCCAAATGCCTTGAAGGTCCCCTCCAGCCTTAGAGGCTGATGTTCATTTTAAGTATCTAGCTAGGTAGACCTGCAGAGACAGAGGAAGAGAACCACTTTCTGCACTGTAGTTAAGCACTGTGCATGAACCTCTGCAGATGCATGCTATAGGTTCAGTGTATGCCTGCTGCCTTCTGGTTTTCTCTGGATGGATTATCTATTTTTTTTATTATTCATTTTTAAGCTATCAGTTCTCATTTTGTTCTCTTTACTGAAGCAGTCCCCTCCTACCTGTTACTCAGCAGTAGCCAGGCAGTGTGAGGAAGGGACAGGAAGGTGGTGATGTTTTGTTTTTGAAATCCCTGATAATTTTGGTCATTAGCAGGTGTTATGATCAGTTTGAGCAGCACTAATCAGGTTCTCCACCTAGTTGTGTGTGTGTGTGTGTGTGTGTGTGTGCGTGTGCATGTGTATGCATGTGTGTGTCACTGGGCTAGGGGAGTTAGAGCTCTAGAGTTCTGGGAAGTCTTAGGTTTCACTCGTTTTCCCTCTGGACAAGAGAGAGAATGGAGTGGGGAGGGGATTATCTTCCATGCTCTTCCTGAACTTATCTTCCCTCCCACCCAAGCCCCAGGATGAACACCTGAGCAACTTCTGTCGCCTGCTCGGGGTAGAGCACAGTCAAATGGAGCACTGGCTGTGCCATCGCAAGCTGGTCACCACCTCAGAGACCTATGTCAAGACCATGTCCCTGCAGCAGGTGGTCAATGCTCGCAATGCTCTGGCTAAGCACATCTATGCCCAGCTGTTCAACTGGATTGTAGAGCACATCAACAAGGCCCTGCACACTTCCATCAAGCAGCACTCTTTCATCGGGGTCCTGGACATCTATGGGTAGGTCTGTGCCCGTCCTCACACCTTGCACTGCCCTTGCTGGTCAATATTGTCTTCATACAGGCATTTAAGAGGCAGTGGGGGCCTCGAGAACTTCCTCGTGGTTTTCGACCAGGAGAACTTACAATGTGTGGGGGCGTTTTGGGTTGTCTGGATGGCCGAGGTTACTACTTGCCTGAGACCAGAGATGTTAGGTGTCCCACAATAAAGAGGACAGACCTGAGCCAGCCGTGGTGGCTCACGCCTTTAATCCCAGCACTCGGGAGGCTGAGGCAGGAGGATCGTTGTGAGTTTGAAACCAGTGTGGGCTACAAAGTGAGTTCAAGGCCAGCCTGAACTGCATAATGAGACCCTGTCTCAAAAAATAGGCTGGGGATTTAGCTCAGTGGCCTAAGCACCTGCCTGGCAGGCATGAGGTTGTGAGTTTGATCCCCGGTACCAAAAAAAAAAAAAAAAAAAAAGACAACAACAACAAAAAAAGAGGACAGACCTAAGGAAAAATAGGTCCTATATTAGGACCAGTAATTTCCCCATTCAGAAACCCTGTAGGCATCCATTTTTAGTTGAGGAAACTGAGGCCCAGAAAGGGAAATGACTTGCCTAGCATCATTTGGGAGGTTACCATCAGGTGTTGTGTGTGTCGGTTATGTTTTCAGTCATCCATCCAACCTTTTTGACTATATCATCAGTCAAAGGGATGATTCTAATACTGTAGTTTTGCCCTGTGGTGTACAGATTTGTGTTGTGTGATCATTCTTGAGCTTTCTCTGCCTTTCAGAATCCTAGGTTGATTGAAAGGACTGTGATGTATAACACTGTGTGTTCTGCAGGCCAAGACAGCATGGCATGGTAGAAAGTGTACTTAACTAGCCACCGGGAAACTGGCATTTGTATCAGTGATGTCAGCAGTAGCTGAAAGACTAAAAATCACAGCCCCTTTCTGTTCTTCAGTTTCTGTAGCGTCAAGTGAAATTTTGAGCCACAATCTCTCTGCTTTTCTTTCCAGATACATCTAGAATTACTGGAAGTCATATGAATGGGGTGGCACCCTCCCCTTACCTTCTTTTCTACCCATGTCCTACCCTCTTTAAGCTAATAATAGATTAAATCCTCCTGAGTCTTTAAATCCTAGAAGTCATGGCTCTGTGTTAAAATAGAAAGAACACCCATAGATGTGCAGCATCAGAAGAATAGTGGCCCATGGTGTGGAGAAGGAAGAGTGAAGCATGATTTGTGGCTTTATAAAAGCTCAGGAACATGCTGCATTAAGTAATGCAAATGGCATCAGAAGAAATTGCCAGAGGGGCCTTCTGAGGGTTTGAACGTTGGTGCTATGTGAGTTCTACGGCCAGGGAGGGCTTACTTGTTTGCATTGTCAGGGAAAGTACAAGGGATAAGAGTTGAGCTGGGTACTTAAAAAGAGGAAGGTAGAGGATGGGAAGGAGTGAAGATGAAAAGGTTTAAAAGGAAGCAGCATAACTGATGAGAAGCCAACAGTGGAGAACCATGCAGGTAAGGGAGGTGGGAGGATATGTTCTCCTAGGAGTGCGCTCATTCTCAGGGATTCAGCTTAGTGACTGGACAGCCTTTCTCCTTCTGATCAGTAGAGCACTGGCCTTGTGCTCAGCCCTTCCAGTTGCCCTTGTGAGAGCACAGGGCAGCCTGTGCCCTCTGGGAACACAGTGCTTGGTTGTCAATAATGGATTCTGTGTTATGCTTCCCGCTACCTGGAGTATTTTCAGCAGCTTGGATTTCCCACAATACTGACCTTCAGTGCTGCTTTCAGAAAGAAGACCCAGAGAAACCCAGGCTGCAGCATCTCACCCGATTCTGTCATCTGCCTGTACAAGAATCTTAATTTTACTGATGTTTTGGCTCAGGATGATTAGTATGCAGACTTGTGAAGAGTATGTGAAAATATTAGGACTTCACTGCTGCTGTTATGTAAAACATCATGCCTCTGTTCCATTTATTTACATATTTTCTTAACAGTGTCTTCAATTGCAAAGGACTGTTGCTACCTTCCCAAGGATCCCGTGTGACAGTCTGCTCATTGATAGGAGGACTCTAGGAGTCGGGCTTCTGGCCTGCTGAGTCTGCAGCCATTACCTGGCTAGGATTTTTTGCTTATATTTGCCATTTAATTTGCCTAATTGAGTTTACTTTTTCCAGGGTCTTGTGATTCCCCAAAGGAGAGATGCAGAGACATAGATTATAGGGAAATCTATTCTGTGATTTGAAAGGTATAGTTGTGACTAGAAGGAGTGACAATCCAGACAGTCTCCTAATTTTAGTGCCATCTCCTGTCCTGTGTGTCTCCTTTGTCTCTGAGCAGAATATAGCTTCCTCTGAGAGCATCCACCAGCAGCTTTCAGGGAGTACAGGTTGTGACACAGGCCACATAGCGTGTGGCCACTGACCAGCACCCTGGGGAACCTTCTTACCTTAGTGTTGTTTCCTTCAAGGCATGCTATTTTTTAAAATCCTTGTTCTCTGAAGCTAGTATTTTGACTTTTAAACTATGTCGTAAAGTGATTTAGTCTCCAGTAATGCTTAGGTATATTCTCCTGTCTCTGTGCAATACTAAGCTTATACCCTATAGGCAGAGGAAAAGAGAACAAGTTGGGTATGAGCTGGGGTCAAAGTGATCAAGCTGGCAGTCTTTTGGCCCCTGGTGCTGAGAATGCCCCTGCATACATTCCCTAAATACAGCATGCATGCTTCCCAGTAATGTGGTCTGCCAGGAAGATCCTACACACATGGGTCTGCTCCAGACTCTCTTCTGCATCAGTTCATGAGATTAAAACTAAATGTTTGACCACCAGAGAGCAGGTGACTTGAGTCTACAAGTACTATTTCTTGTCTGTTGTGTTAGTGACATGATTTCTTATTCTGGGGGAAAAATGAACCTTTGGTGAAAACTTAAAATATGTGAACTCTTTCCTGTCATCTCCCTTTACCAGTTATGGTATCTCCTCTATCTTACTCTAATGGACTCAGGCACCTTCCAGAAACTCACTGAGTTTCTCTTGTTTATTTAAAGCAGCCATCCCATCATGGAAAGTGAGCAGTACACTGGGTAACCCCACCTGTCACTCAACCTTTTCACCTCCCTTCCATTTCAAATCGACTTCCCTCTTAGGCTTTGTTCACACCCATTCTCTCTGAAGAGCATACGATCTCCTTTGGGATCAGGGAACTCAAACTTTTTAAAGTTTTTGTTTTCTATTCGTATCACCAACCACTGACCACCAACCACTTGGAGAGGGAGAATACCACCTATCTGTTTTCTCTCATTCTTGCTCATTTGTGAATGGGGTTACTTTGGTGCCCACAGAAAGATGCCCTTTGGCTGACTGCTACCTTGGATTTTCTTACTCCTTGTCACTTGTAATAAAAAAATGGGGATCTGGAGAAAAGAGAAGAATGGTGGGGTGTTTCTGTGTACAGCAAACCCCATTTGTTAGGAGGAAACGAATAAGCAGGTGTTTCCCTCTCATTAGGTAGAAATGCACAAAGCTAGGAAGTGAGGCTAGAGTTGTTCTTCTTACCCCCACCATGAATGGGCACCGATTTCTCCCACTGAGATGACTGTCCCCAAATGAATCACAGCACCAACCCAGAGTATTATTGACCCAGCAGTCAGGCTCATTCTAAAGGCAGAAATGAAAAGGATTCTGTACTACAGATGATCTGCCCTACATTTTCCATAAATACTTAAAATCTCACGAGAGTCAATGTCCAGAGTAAATAAACACAAAGACAAATGAATAAGCAAGCAGAACACCAAGCCAGCATTGTTCCATAGACTTCTTCTTATCATGGCGTTCTGACTGATAGGTAACTTGTAGAGTAGAAAAGGTTTTGAATTCCTTAAAAACTTAGCATGGGCCATGGACTCCCTCTTCTAGGACAGTAGTGAGCCTTTTTCCTGCAGGCTGTCCTGCATGGCTCCAGACATCTGGTGTCCTGGAATACTTGCACTTTCACCTCGCTTCCCAGTCCCAGCTTCAAAAAAGTGCAACGCAAGCAATACCCAGAGTAATTTAGCCAACACAAGCCAAGCTGTTCTGTGAAGCTGCCTGCAGGATATTTCTTAGCAGGCAGGGAATGAAATTAATAGAGAGCCTGGCAGCTTTTGGCTGAGGTTTCCTCTTCATGTTGCATAAACCCGCATTTGGTTGTATGGGGTTAATTAGTTGCAACTTTAGTCCTTCATTCCTCTTTCCCTCTTGAGGTAACCAGGAATAAATGGGTTCAATTAAAAAAAAATACACATTTCTTTGTCTTTGACTTTAGCCTTGAAAATGCCAAGATAGCAAGGGCTTTGCCTATGGCCATGACGTTCTTGCTGAAGACAGTTGTCTTAAAGACATTTGGAGCAATGCAAGGTATAGTAGATTCGTACATTTGCTAAGAAACGTTGAGGGAGAAATCAGGGACAGAAAGTAGGGAATTTGGGACTGCAGGAACAGGAAATGGAATTTGCTGGAATTTTATACCTTTCTTAGGCTTGTGTGTTACATTCTTGTGTACTTCCTAATACAAACTTAGCATCCAGGTCTTTTCAGTGCTCTTTAATGATATATTTTTTAAAAAAATACTTGTAAAATTTGTAATTCAGAAAACCATAGCATAAACCATTTTAATTGTACAGTTCAGTTCAGTACAGTTCTTGACTACTGTAAATATGTTCCCATTGTTCTGAAAGTTTTCCAGAATTTTATCATTTTGCAATACTGAAACTCTAGGCCTGCTAAGCCCACTATTCTTCATTTTACTAGTCCTTTGGCAACCATCATTCTTAGACATCCATATAAGTAGAATTATCTAGTATTTTTTTTTCTGATGACTGGCTTATTCATTTTGCATTTCAGCTTCATCCATGTGTTCTTATTTCCTTCTTTTTGAGAGTTGAATAATTAATGTTCCACTGTTTGTATTTATAAGATTTATCCACAGATGGATGCAGTGAAAGTAGGTGTGCAAAAATCTTTTCAAAGTCACTCCCTGTCCTCAGGCCTGTACTTATTTTGAACCCAAGGTCTTTGCACTGAGCTACATACCCAGCCCTTTTACATTTTTTTGGCACAGGGTCTCTTTATGTTGTTCAGACTGGGCTCAAACTTGAGATTCTCCTGCCCTAAGGGTTAATTCTAGTAATTGGACTGCTCAGTTATATGGTAATTATTTTTAAAATGTTTTTGAGGAACTTTCACAGTTTTCCATTGCGACTATACCATTTTGCACTCTTACCAATTCTGCACAAGGCTTCAAGTTTCTCCATGTCTATGCCAACACTATTTTTAAAGTAGTCATCGTATTGGGTGTAAGGTGTTATCTAAAGGGTTTCGATTTGTCTTTCTCTAATGCATAATAATAGTCCTTATCATTTCATGTACCTTTTAGCTGTTTGTAGAGCTTTGGAAAATTGTCTGTTCAAGTCGTTTTGCCCATTTTAAAATCAGGTTTTGTTGTTAAGTGTTGGGAGTTTCTGCATATTCTAGATATTAATACCTTATTGTAAATATGATTTACAAATATCTTTTCCTATTCCATAGGTTAGGCCTACTATTGCCTTCATTTCTTTGATGGAAGAAATTATTCTTCCTTTGGTTTGTCTTGTTTTCTTGCTCTCACTTTACAAAATCAATTTACAAATAATTTTACAGACCTGATATAGTTTTTAAGAACTACCCAGCTTCCTCCAGGCCAGTATGAAAAGGTTGCCATGAAGACTAGAGGGAGAGATACCCAGGGGTTATATTTATCCCCTAACCTGTGAACAGCAGCCTTGTCCTGGATGGCCCAGATCCCTGAACATATCATTTTGGGGGTGAACATGCGGCTGGCCACAGTATTCTCACAGCTACCAGGTCATTTGAAGCTATCAGATTTACCTTGGACTCTCCAGCCTCCCAGGAAAGCAGTACAACTCCCAGGGCTCCAAAGCCAAATCCAACCTTCTATGGTTTCCCTAGGGCAACCAGCCCTTTGGAGTATGGTCCTCCCACATGTTTCTAAGGCTCAGGTGAAGTTCCATTCTCTCTCTGTCCATGCCAGCACCTCTCTCCATGACTAAACTCTCCTTTGAAAACTTAGTGCACATAAACTTTAATTCCCTTTGAGAGAATTCTATATATCAACTTTTTATCATCTTCCCAGTAGCTCTTTCAGGCAGGGACTGTGACTTGCACTTCCTTGCACAGTTGTTGCTGCAGTTGGCTGATGGATTGGAGAAGATTACCATATAGTGAGCATTTTCCTGTCCCAAACTGTAGTTCCAGGCATGAAGGGGAGCAGGAGATGGGGAATATGTCAAAGCTTTGACCTGTGTTCTCTCTGAAGGATGAACTGGGTGGGGGATGGATCTAGGTACAGAGAGAAGCACATGGACAGAATTCAAGTCCTGCCATTTGAAAGACTTGAAGCAGCAGCTCAAGATTGCTTAGTAGAGAGGTCAGAGCATTGCCCTAGTACACCCCCATGATGCTCTTGTGAGATTTCATCAACTTCAGGATAAATAGGGACCTTGAAAGGTTGTTTGGATCACTTGTCTCACCCTGTTAAAAGGGCTTCTCTGGGCTGGTCCAAGTGCAGTAGTGTTTACAACTAATTGAAAGGCTCATCTGAAAGAAATTTCCCCACATTGTTTTCTCTGTATGACTTTTAATCCTTTCCTTAATCCCTCCTCTATATGAAACCCAAAGGTAGACTGCCTGAGAGTGATCTTTGTAGGCTGAGCTAGGAGATCCCAAACTGTTGCCCAGCTTTGAAGCAGCACATTGACCCTCTGCTCTCTCTCTCTCCAGCTTGTAGTGTGAGAGGTTAATGGAGTTGAATAATTAACTCAGAATAACTGCTTGATGTCTTTTTATTGCCGTTTAACTCTGCAGCAGTTGCTGCCTTATTTTTAGAGGCATTTGTGGTTCTTTCTACACCTTGAAATTGGAGTAGAATGAGAAGGAAATTGTATACTTTTCAACTGACATTTTGAAGATAGGAGGAAATTGAAGTAAGGCTCACCATTGTACCACCAGGAGTGCAGATACCATTCTCAACCTTATTCTGTTTTGACCTTCCTCCCACCCAAGGATTTTGGTCTGAATATTCTCAGCATTGATTTTATAGGAGAAATTCATTTCTCTCTAGTATATAAATATCCTTTTGACAGTTTAATGCTATGAACTATAAATTGACCCATTGTGTTTATTTCTAAAAGTCATTTCTATTGATGGGAAGAATTACTACAAATATAATTCCATTGTAAAAGAGAAGTGGCCCTATCTCCCTGACTGTAGCTTGCCGAGGTTAGTCATTTTCTAAGCTACCCGACCCCCTCATTCATCTCTGGCCCTTGGCATTACAGTAATTATATTAGATGGCAGAGGAATTGTTACCAGATAATATCTTAGAAATAGGGAAATTATGAGCTAATTTCAGCCATCTCAAATTAATGAGAATGTTCTTTCTGAAGTACTACCAATGTAAACCTTTAAAAAATGACAAGTGAGAGAGATTTAAATCCTCTATCTGTAGAGCTCACTGTGAGCTCTCTGCCAGTACACTCAGTTGCTATTATCTGGCCAATTGCTGGAGTGGCTTTTTTTAAATCTTCCTTCCAGGTTTTATTAATTAAATTTTCTCTGGGCTTGGCTGTTATCAGTAACTTCTCTGGGAGAGGAAAGGGAAAGTGGTCCTAAGTGACATAACTCAGTCTGTAGGACTGTCATCTGGGCTTGCAGGGCTACTCTCCAGGGTAATGACTGGCACACACAGCATCTTCTACCTGCCCTGAATTGTACATGGGTGTCTTCCTTTATCCTAGCATGGATTTGCATCTTTGATCTTGTTTTATTAACCTAGAATTATTCCTCCCACACGGACATGGCCAAAGGCTGTACTTTAATGTGGTTGTCTCCAAGCAGTTGACTCCTTTGATCTCAAGATTTCCCACTTTCCATGTCTTACACCTTGGTGGGGAGGTGTATGTGGAGAAACTTGATGTTTTGCAGGCACTGACTCAGCCATATCAGGTGTCTGATGCATTCATTTTTGGTGGTCCCTCTGTACAATGTGCTGTTACTACCCAACCCTCCCTGAGGCAGCGCTAACATGCCTGAGAGTGATACTTAGGAAGGGCAGTACTTGGAAGGGCTTGCATGGCACTTTACATAAAACAGAAAATTTAGCTGTTCGTATTGATGAGTAGAAAGGAGTGGACACAAAGATGGTGGAGAAAGCTGGATGAAACCTGATCCCTGGTCCCTGGTCTGCCGATGGTAGTGCCACTGCCTCTCCCACTCCCCATGTCTCAGACATCCCCTTCTGGGAACTTACCCTTTTTGTCCACAGCCCTTCCAAGTCATCTTTTCATTTTTTAATAAGAATTTATACTGACTTAAGACTGTGGTCTCAGAAATCAGACGCTCTGGTTTCAAATACCATCCTTCTTCCTACTGACCCTCTAACTTTGGGCAAGTTATTTAATCTCCTCCTACTTCAGTTTTCTTAATTGTAGGATGGGGCTAATATATAATATATCCCCACTCTTAGTGGTTGTGGGCGTTAAATAAAAACTCATAAAACACTTAGATCTTAGCTGTCTGTGTATGCTTTTGAAGAGGGCCACTGCTGTCTCTCAGCCTGTTATGTGAACAAGAAAAACTTGCCTCTCCCTTGCTAATTCCTGCCCCATTCTTCCCACCACACACAGCCTAATGCCACTGTTGAGTGTGCATGGTGAATCCTACTCATTTGTAGCTAAAGCTGCCGATGCTTATGTTGCCACCTTGGTGAGTGATACCACGTCCATCCACTGCATGAATATTATCTGTACATCCTGCTGGTCATTTGAAGTCCTCTCCTCCTCGCTGTCCTTAACATTTTAAGAACCTTTCTATTACTTGTTCAACCCTGGCTTAGGTCAGACCTCATCTGGATCTTGTCTGGCTTCCTCCTCCACACTATTGCCTGCCTCGGGCTCTACACACTGCCCCCTAAATCAGTGTTTCTCCTGCTAGTCTCTGGAGCACACAGCTGATTGTCATTTCTTAATTTGAAATCCTCTAAATCTATCTGGGGTAAAATCCAGGCACCATATGGCCTCTGAGAGGACCCCTGCCTCACTCTGCTGCACCAAGTCTCATTCTCACCTCCCTTCTCTGCAGGCTCCAGCTCTCAGCAAAGCAATGGGACCCATGCAGGAGAAGTTGAGCAACGAATGAAAGTGTTAATAAGATAAAGTATGAAGAGCTCAAATAAGTAAT
Source organism: Dasyprocta punctata (assembly GCA_004363535.1). Lineage (NCBI taxonomy): Eukaryota > Metazoa > Chordata > Mammalia > Rodentia > Dasyproctidae > Dasyprocta > Dasyprocta punctata. Next base: position 16,686 of record RJWM01016719.1, read on the forward strand.
ACTAAAACCAAGTAATACAAACTTTGCCAAGGATCACAGACAGTTCACAAAGTACAGGTTATTAGTACATAGAGAAATGTTGAATTCTATTAAGAATCAAAGAAATTAAAATCCAGAGACATTTTATGTATGAAATAATCAAAGATTTTAAAAAGTTAGTATGCACTATTTACCAGAGCTTTGATACATTAGTATTGCCAGTGTGGGAAGGATACATTGACCTACATGAATCAGGAGAGAAATTTTCAGAGTAATGAAAACATTTCCTACCTGCAACATGTTCTATTTCTGCAACTGTATCTCTATATGTCTTCTGCTCTGTATGATATTTGTCAAAAATGCTTTGAAATATACTAAAATTGGTGCCTCTTATCACATGTAAACTACAAAGATGATTAAAACACTTGTCTAGTGTTAGGAGACTAAGGCTCTTTCATACATTGGGTGGTGAGGATGAGGAATTAACATAACTTAGTTGCATCTTTCTGGAAGTTAATTTGCTTCTGTCTTTTTAAGAAACAGTACTGTTGAATGTGCTAATTCTTCTAAGACAGTATCCTTAGGAAAGAATCATGAATTTGAAGATATATCGTATATACTGTTGTCAGTTTTTATATCAGTTAACACTAGGAAAACAAAGTGTCCTTAGATAAAAGATTCATTATATTATGATAAATCTGTCTGGAGCCAGTGCCAGGTCATGAGATTCCTTCATGTGAATTGGGGTAGGGTATCCCAGGCTTCTGAGGGGGCAGCTGAACTTTAGCACTCCTTTACCTGGTACCTCTGCACATCCCAAGTTTCTGACCTCAGCCCTAATCCATATTTTGGTTGGCAAGACAGACTTTAATGTGTAAATGCCTTTGAAAAATAGTGCAGGCAGTTGTTTGTAATGGAAAGTTAAGTGGAAAAAGTAAAAGAGCTACAATTGTACAGATAATTGTAATTTTTTTTCAAAATTTTAAAATCTCCTAGAGATTACTGAGATGTAATTGGTGGTTGACATGAGAATCACAGCTGACCTTCTCTCCTGTCCCGAAATTTTCTCACTTGTAATTCTTTTTCCAGTTATTAAAATTGCTATTTTTTATTTTGCTAATTTACTGAAGGTCTGTGGTGCTCCCTGCAACAGTGGTCTCTGAGTGCAGTAGTGGGGTGGAGGAATTCAATGCTTGTGTTACAGGCAGAGCTGCCCTGGAGTAGAGGGTAGCTTTGTGACAGTCCCAGTGATTCCTTCCATAAAAGGAGGTGTCTCTTACCTTTGTCTTTACTTCTTTCTGTTCTACAGGTTTGAGACCTTTGAGATAAACAGCTTTGAGCAGTTTTGTATCAACTTTGCTAATGAAAAGCTCCAGCAACAGTTCAACTCGGTAAGTCAGGTTTACGATCCAGGGGTGCAGGAGATCTCACACTCTTCCGGAGTGGTTCCCATCTGTGGCCACCTCCCTTCCACCTGAGGTCAGTGGGCTACAGCTTTGCTCTGACCTACCCTGGGTTTCCTCACAGTGCCCCCAACTTGCAGAACCGGCTCTTCCCTGCTAGTGAGGTCATATGACTATGGCAGCTGTGCTGAGAAGCCTGGGCTTTCAAGGTTTTTAAGCAATTGCAGATCAGGCATGGGACTTCTTGTGATTGGTTGGGCAATAACAGCACAAAATTATTAAAATACCCAAGGAGAGGTTTGCATAGGAATGGAGAAATCACTCACCAAGCTCTTGTGTTTTGCAGTCATGACTATAATTTAATTCCCAAACCTTTTCTAATAGCTATCATCCTCCAGTTTCCAGGACAGAATTTAGTGGAAATGAAAGTCAAAGTGTGTCTGCATTTCACTTGCCTTGACCTTTTACTACTTTTCCTAGCATGTGTTCAAACTGGAGCAAGAAGAATACATGAAGGAGCAGATCCCTTGGACCTTGATTGATTTCTATGATAACCAACCCTGTATCGATCTCATAGAAGCTAAACTGGGTATCCTGGATCTGTTGGATGAAGAATGTAAGGTAAAACTGGTGATACTTCCATTGAACAGATTCAGTTTTAGGCTTGAGTTTTGGGACAATGGGCAGCTATGTGATGCAAAAGAATATGTGAACTCTCAAAGCTAGGATTTGATCTGTGATTATCTGGCCTTGGTGTTCTGGAGGAAGCTTTGTTATCCATTCTGCATGCATTGAGTGTGATGGGCAAGTGTTATCCTGGTAAATATATACCTCTCTTGGCATTTGATATAATAGTCAGCAGCTGTTAGGGAATGGCATGAATTTGGTGACTCAGATGTCCTAGGTGCCAAGGGAATCAATGTCTAGACAGGTATCTCCAATAAGGACTCAAAGCCCAGGATCATCTATGCAGTGTGAAATGGTTTGTGAGTGACAGTGTTGCATGGCATGGTAGCAGGTGAGATTCACAGATTTCCATCTGCCTGGCTTTAATGGACTTTCCCAGCATGACAAGGAGAACACCTGACAGCCTTAGAAGTATAGGGTGAGAGGAACTGGATTTTATCAGTTGCTTAACTTCTTTGGCTTCTGGCTTCCTGTCTTATGGATTGATGGGAGTTGGCTTTGATCATCACAGTCGCTCCCAATTTGGTACTTGATTGTAAAGAGGGGTAAATGGTTCATTCCTCCAGTGAGAGAAACCAATAAAAAGGTCTAGAAGCCACATGAATCTTGGTATTGAAAGGGATAAGCCCCATTGCTTTGACGTTTTCTCCTACATCTTGCCTCTAAAGGAAGGGATGTAGCTCAGTGGTTAGGGAAGAGACTGAGTTTTCCTTGCAGAAGGTTTCTCCTTTTTTCCTCGACTTTGAAATGAAAAGGAAGGATTAATAAAACAGGCAACAAAGTGAAATTATACTGAATCCTATAGCTGGCACATTTTTTACCTCCTAACATATTTCAGTATCTCTTTAGAGACAGGAAGTTTATCTTCAAAGTCAGTATCCAAGCAGGAATAATTTCAGTGCATCAGGTGTTTGTCATGTCATGTATTTGTTTTGCCTTTGCCTTGTCAGGTGTTTGTCTAGGCTTGCCCAACCTATGAGATTGGAGTCAAGGTAAAATGATTGTCCACAGATTGAATGGCACTGGCTAAACTGCTGACATCACAGCATATATAGACCTCCTCTCTCCCTCCTATTGTCTACTTCTTTCTTTCCTGGTCCACAGCCAGCAGCCTTCTTCACAAGCTCAGTCTAGATCGTACCACCTCAGTCTCTTTTGAGATTTCCTGTCAGTTGGTCTCTCCTGGGTCTACCTCCCCCACCCCACACCTGGTCCTGTGTTCAGCCCAGGCCTCTAGGGTACTGGGCCAGTCTAGCTCCCCAGCCCTTGTTCAAGGTGAACTCTGACTTTTCACTCCTCTCCTTGCTGGTGAGGATCACGCACAACTCTTGAGGATGCAGGGGGCAGGTTGTCTGTCCTGCATAGATCCTGTGATGATGAATTAACTAACCATAAACCAGGACCCTCAGGGGACATGGCCTCTGCTTTCCCATTTACTCACAGCCTCTCACCCAAATACCACAGTGCTTCAGGAAGATCTGTTCTGTGACTAGCAGCTGCCTAATGGATTTGCAGTGATTTACCTGCCTTTGGCCAGCAAAGTTGGGCTGCGGGTAGGTTTGTTTTGCCTTGTCTTGGTAGAGCTGAGAGTTGCCACCACCCAAGGGAACATCTCACAAGAGTGTCAAACCACAGCAGTGAGAGCACTGATCCCAGTGCACAGGTAGGAGTTAGATGGGCCTCAGCCCATGAGGGAAGCCCTGAGCAGTGCTGGACTTGGAGCAGGTGGTTCCAAGAATGGTAGGCGCACACAGAAGGTAGCAGTTTTAGAGAAAACAAGTCAGACTCAGGCAGGAAGGCCCACAAAACAAGCCATACTCAGCAGTTACAAAATTGACCTCCCCAAAGCATTAGACTTTGCAGCCTGAGATAGTCCCAGCCCAAGAGATGCCCAAGACTCTATCTTCTCTCTTCCTTCTGAACATACACCACCTGGAGCATCAACATGGACATCTATCTTACTTATAACAAGCTACAGGAAAATAAAACTGTATTTGTGAGTCCTGCCCTGCAATCTGTCAAATGCCAAAACCTTGTTATACACATATTGGGTGTTTCATCTTGAGGGAGAACCATCAGAGAGGAGCAATTGACCTCCCTCCTGGCTTTTGAGGGAGGAAAGGCAAGGTTATATCTGGACAAGTGAACAGAGATGGGGCCTGGAGATGTCAGATTCTGCAGAGGCTGGGAAGGGCATGGGCTGCAGAGTGACTTAAAGGGGCACCGGCTCAAAATGACACTGAGCTACATGCAGCCACTGTGATTCCTCCTCCCTGAGCTCCTTGGTTTTGCCCAAAGTCCAGGCTTCCTGCTCATGGAGGTGGTGGGGGCTGGGAATGTCAAGATGCCAGGTAGTGTTGTGAATGTGACACATTTAAACACACCAGTGGTCAGAACCACAAGTGTAGCTTGGGAAGCGAGACGCATGCTGAATTAAGGAATAAGACAAAAGCCCACAGTGTGGAAACTTTTTGCCCCAGACTTCATTGTTCTGGGCAGTCACAGTGATTGAGTATAATTTGCAGCATCTAGCAGGACAGTTTTAAATCAATCAATGTCATTAAATTTGTCAAAAGTCATCCAACTGATCCTTTTAAAGGGGTGCATTTTACTGTAGGAAAATTACACTGTTACAGTCTGACTTTAAAAAATGGGGGCAGTGGTGGCCTGCTGGGCCCTTCTGGAAGCACCTGCAGCCCTGGGCCTGAAAAGGTTGAAGAATTCCTGCATTATCTATTGCAGCTGGGCAATGCAGAGTCCCTCAGGATGAAGCCTTTTGAACCGTGAGGGCTGCCTCCAATGCATCCCTTCCCTCTTGTCTCTCAGATCCTCTGTGGGATGAGAAAGAATAATAAGGTCTCACTGTGAGGAATTGAATTCTGTGACCCCCCACGTGACAGGGCACAAACCTAGGAGAGGCTTGGACTGGTGTAAAGCAACCAGTGGGAAAAGCACTTCCCAGAGATGTGCTGCAGAGAGCAGGGCAGTGAGCTGGGATTTCAGTTAGAAGCACGGACACGCCTGGCTGCAGACTGAAAGGCAGCACATGGGGGATTCTCCCCAGGGCCTGTGGTGGGTCTCAGAACTGCAGGGGAGGCATGGGGACCACAACATCAGACTGCTCAGGTTTCTTTTTGGTGGAAAAACCCCAACATTTACAGTCAGACCCTGAGCATACCACAAACTACACAGTATTTGAGCTCTCCTAGAGAATAGGAAAGAGGTGTTTGTAGGGAATTTCAACTTCCAGGCTGCTCTTACCTAAACTCGCCAGTCCAGTGTGCTCTGAGGCTGCTGAAGGGTGGGGGAAGATGGACACTACAGTCCTTGCCATCCCCTAAGCCACAGTCACTCTGGTGCCTCATCCTGCCATCCAGTGTCTCATACATCAGTCCCCTCCCTCTTAGGAGAACAAGTTAGTCTAGTTTTATAGAATATGAGAGATCAGTGTATGTCTCCTCCTGGGTACTTATATGCATTTTAGCAGAAATCTTCTGGAAATGATGGCTTGATCCCTGAAAGCAATTGTAGTGAGTAAAAATACAAATTGCTACCACAGTCCAGAGTCATTGTTGGGCCTGCTCAAAGACAGGCTTGCAGGAACAGCAGTCTCTGCCTTGTGCGGATTGTTTTGTTTCATGGAATCCAGCTGAAGGGCTGAGTAGTTAGACTCCTTGTTGTGACTTCCCAGTGACATCAGGCTGAAGACAGTGGGGTCATTGCTCTCCTGTCATGTCAGTTGGGGCCATCCTGCTCCCAGGAGAGTTCATTCTTTTTAGATCAAGGGTTGTGGTATTTTCAGTGACCCTGGAGGTCTCCTTAAACTGATTGGAGAGAATCTGGAGTGAGCAGGCTGGAGGCGGACTGGGCTTCCAGGATCTCAGCTATGGGAGAGGCTATCTTGAATCTGTTGGGTAGAGTAATCCCAAGGGAGTGGTCAGGTTATAGGTGGAGTTTCGGTTGAGGCCATGGAGATATTGAGTCTGACTTTCTTCCTGGCAGCTTGGCTGGGTGGATGGGATGCTGGCTTGGAGGACAGCACTTCTCCCAAGGGAAGGGGGGGTGTGTGTGGCTGTGAATGCAGATACTCTGGGTGTTACAGCAGGAGTTTGTGATTTCCTGCTTGAAAACCTCCATTTTCCTGTGAATGAGGCAGTGAGGCATGTGCCACGCAGAGGCAGGTCAGAAGCTTACAGAGGCTGGAGGAAGGTAGGAGCTGCCCTGAGAATGGGAGAATGAATCACTGAGAGCACAATTTCACAGATAGGATTAAGGAGTTTTTGAGGTTAACTCCAGATTAGACCTGGGAGCCAGGTCTTAATCTGCAGAAGGGTGAGACTTGGTCTTATTTTTTGGCAATGACACTTACATGACAGTAGATCAGCAAGGAAAAGAAAAATGGTGAAGGAAAAATGAGTTGCTGTGTGAGTCCTCCAGCCCCTGAGTGAAGGGAAAAAGTCTGTTCGGACCTGTCAGGAGTTGGTGTTCTGCTGAACAAGCGGGGTGGGGGCCGGCAGGGCGGGAATGGAAGAGTAAAGGCCCAAAGCAGCATTGGTTGCTGCTGGCTGCAGAGGAAGTAGCTGCCTCCTCCCTGGAGAGCTGTTCCGGTTGTATGGTCCTGGGCCCAGCTGGGCTTCAGTTACTGCAAGGAGAGGACAGAGAATACGCCTCAGAGACAGGATCAGAGGTGCTTTGGTGCAGTGGTAACGTGAGGTTGGCAGAGGTAGGAGGCATCAGGGAGCTACAGACATATTCTGGAACTAGACAGTGTCCACAGAGGCACTCACTGGTGGCAGTACTACAGGGGGAGCGGGACACAAAAGAGAGGTGGAGAAGTCTTTAGCAGCCATCTCCTGTCTGCAGTTTTGTTGGAGGCAAGCTTTGCGCCCAGGGGACATCCTAGGCTAATGATTGCAGCTTCTGTGATAGAATCATTTCTGCTCAAGGTCCCAAGGTTTATATAGCAGAAAAATTACATGCCCTGGATCCAGTGTGATTTCCAGCTCTGTGATTTTAGGCAAGTTATTTAACCTCTCTCCATTTCCTCTTCTCTGTGTATAAGCATACTGCCTAGCTCATAGAGTGACACAGGATTAAATAAGTTGATGCATCTAAAATATGTAGGAAACTGCATGACAAATATGAAGCACTGTGGGCATTTGCTGTTAGTATTATCTGAGAATCTTAATTAGTATAAATTCCCACTGGTCCTTATTTATAGTTGGAGGTGGGATAGGAAGTAAAAAAAGAGATGGATTTTTGTTAAGAAGAATGTGTACAACATGATCTTGACTGTTGGTCTCATCTGCTAATTAATTCATGCCAGTCTGAATTACTGAATACGTGGGATCATACGTGGGGTCTTCTCTTGCAAGTCCAATCTTATCTTCAACGTGATTTTGTTACCAACAGATTAAGTATTTACTTAGGTGAACCTTCTCATAGTTCTGCTGCCCCAGTTGGGCCAGTCCCTCAAGGTCTGTCTTGCTCCTGTCCTCAGCCTAACTGGTCCTGACAGCCCCACCAGATTGCCCCACCTTTCCCCACACCTGGTGGGTCTAAACACAAAGTGCTTATAGATAAATATAAAATAGTATATATATAGAAAATGCTGAATTAAATATATTTTATTGTCTGCCCAACACAATTAATAGCCTACCTCAAGAAAACATTTTCTTTCCTCAAATTTCCTTTAGCACATAGCAGTGTGTATTCAATACTAGTTGTGTATTCAGTACAATGCCTATTGAATCTTAGAAAAGATCTGTTTGCTTACAAAGGATTTAAGAAGTTTGTTCTCAAGTATGTAAGCCCTTCTTTATGACACAAATTTTATTCATTTACTAAGCAAAACCCTTTTTAAATAGCTATTAAAGGGTCACCTTCATCCTTGCTTGATCCAGACATACAATCTAAGTTAATGATGGATTCGTTAATTAGTGACCCATAACCTACTCTGGTGAGTGGGTGTCAAGGATGACACAGCAGGGAGCACCTTCCAATGGACAAGTTGCTGTCATCTTTGACACTTTGAACTGTGGTTACCATGACTTTGTTGTTTTCAAATGAAGCAAGCTGCTTGTTTACTTTTGAGGACATCCATAGAGACACTGAAAGGGGCTGCCTCTAGGAATCTTTAATGGAGTGAAACCTCTAGGTCTGAATTTACATTTGGGGGGAGGCAGAGATATTAGTTCCAGGCAAATCAACCACTAGGTACTTAGTACTCAATTTGTGACCAGAGCCCAGTTCTAGGTCCTTGAGGGACAAGAAACAAAGCAGTAAGGTGTAGTCAGTCCTTGAACCCAACAGACCTGTAGTGTGTAGTAAAAATACCCTGACACCGGTGGTGGTGGTGGTGGTGGTGTGTGTAAAAACTCATTAGTGAAGAATTTCTGAAGAAGGAGACTCAAGGTCAAGAGTACGCAGAAACGGCCTCACAAGAAAGGATGAGAGGGCTGAGCCTGGCTAGTAGTACGAATAAGCCAGGGCAGGAGGGTGGGGTTTCGTGCAGCAGGCTCCACCTGAGCAAGCGGAGTGGGAGTGCATGCTGTGCTGGGGAGGCACGAGTGTGTCCGTGGTGCTGCAGGGAAGAAGCATCTTCAGATGGCTCCATGGGTGTGACTGATTCCATGGCTTTGGCTTCTGCACTCATCCTCTCTTTGAAACTCCTGCTTCTGCCAGCCAGCAGATCCTTGGAGAGTCAGCACACTTCTGTGGGTGGCGGTCCACACATGGTAGATCGATGGCCTGCTGTGCATGACCCTGAACATCATGATTGAGTCATTCTTTCCACAATCTAGTGAAGGTCCTGATTTGAGGTGACTCCTCCTTACAGAGTCAACGTACCCCTCTGCCGTGACACTTTGATGGTTTTTTCTTTTTTTTTTTTATTTGAGCGAAGAAAAACAAAACAAACAAAAACTACAACAGCAAAAAAAAACCGACATATATAGTAAAAACAACAAGCAAAAGAGACAAGCAAACAACTAGAGTAAGTACACAACATTGCAGGTTTACAAAACCGGAAGATAGAAGCTTGACAATGATTGCAATATTGCGCATCGTTATCTTTAAAATGGTTTCTTGCATTAACAGATATAGACATGCAAGATTGATCTAATCATATGAGTATTAATTGTTCTTTCTCAATAACGAATACATTCAGCAGTGTTCTTTTTAGTTATCTTACATATACATATATACAGGTTTATATCTTTTCCTCTTCCACCATACTCATAAGCGAGATAAATCAAACCCACATGTGTAAATACCGTATTGTCTCCCTAGTGTAAGAAATGGAAAAGTATATATGATTCAAAATCTACAATAAATACTATGGAAGGGGAAAAAAAACAGCTCATAGAGCAAAGATAATCGAGAAAAGGGAAGAGGTTTTTTCCTCTTCACAAAGCACTCTGCCTTATTTTGTGGTTCTGCAGGTCCCCAAAGGAACCGACCAGAACTGGGTTCAGAAGCTTTATGACCGGCACTCAAGCAGCCAGCACTTCCAGAAACCCCGCATGTCCAGCACGGCCTTCATTGTCATCCACTTTGCAGATAAGGTGGCTGTCCTCTTGGCTGCCTTGGCACTGCCTTTGCCCTGCCTTCGCCCTGCCTTCAGTAGACGTGGGCTTCTCGGCTAAGAGGGAGCTATCCCTTGCTTTCCTTAAGGGACTTCTCTCCCAATAATGGGTGTAGAGACAGAACTTTTCTAAATGAATTTCTTTTTAATTCTCAGACTGTGATGTGCATGTAAATTAACTAGAGATCTGTTAAAATAGATGATTTGACCAATGGGTCTGGGGTATGAAAATTCGTCCATTGAGCCCTAATGAAGCCTTGTATTTTGAGAACTCCCTTGTAAAATATTTTCTTTCTTTTACTCAGTTCTCTCTGTCAATCCTAATGGCTTATTGAATTTGCATTTTAAGTGAGGATATCTGGGGGTTTCCCATCTACTTATAGCTCTGTTTAGAAAATTCCACATGGATGAAACGTAACTATAGTGGTGCCTTGGTTTATGAATTTAATTTGTTTTACAATTTTGAGGAAGATGGCTGTGTTTGTGGGGAAGATGCTGTGGTCGTGGTTGTTACCCAAAGTGGAGTTTACAAACAAAAGCAAAGTTTTGCTAAACACTTGTTTACAAACCAAATTACTTGCAAACAGAAGCCTTTGTGAACCAAGGTATTACTGTATTCAGGTACTCAAACTGCTGGAGGTCCCTGGTTTGGCTGAAGCGCTAACACTGTTTCTCCTTCCGTTACTGTGGCCCCAGGTGGAGTACCTTTCAGATGGTTTTCTTGAGAAAAACAGAGACACAGTGCATGAAGAGCAGATCAACATCCTGAAGGCCAGCAAGGTAAAGAGCATCAGGAATGGGGAGTGGAACAAGGGTGTCCACCCAGAGCTCGGTTGAGGGAGCTGGTGTCACCCTCACTGTGGACTGTAGGAATGAAGACATAAGGAAGGCAAAGATGAAGGGCTTCATTGGTTATTTCAGTCGGAATGCATTTCAGTATAGCCTGAAGAGAGGAAGAAAGCAAGGAGGGAGGGTTAGGGAGGGAGAACTGGGAAAGATGCCTGCTGATGGAAGGACACGGGGGAGGGATGAGAGATTACAATCAGGAGGAGGGACAGTGGTAAGTATGACAGTGAAAATATTGCTGGTATGTGTTAAGTTATCTGTCTGCCATCTGCTTCCTTCATATCCTAGTATTCATGCATTTAGTTTCTGCTAGGAGTCAGCATGCAGAGCTTCTATAACCAAAATCTAACAGAATCGAAGGTAAGAGTTAAGGGGCATCTAAATCTACTTTGGAATCTTTCCGTTAGGTCCAACTGTAGCTGTTTCCCCAATGAGCATAGCAAAAAGAGCATATACTATGTCCATCCATTCTACAGGGGCAGGAAACAAGGTATCCACTCCCACATACAATTGTTACAGCACTGGCTTATGAGACCCACCTGTCCTCATTGGAAGATAACAAGGCAATCTGCCTTGTACTGTAGTTGTTACATTCTTGTGGACTGAAAAAGATGTCCACTAATATCTCAGAGAGGAAGCGTGAAGACAGCTGTGGAGCCCTGCACACTGGCATTCCACACCATGCAGATGCTGCTGCCAGCTACAGCCCTTCAGAGGAAATCCAGGAAAGAAGTTGACAGGGTTTAGGAAGCTTTCCTCTCAGACCATGTGGTACTGCAAGGGCTTGATAACACTAAAAATGACAGATGAATTTCTCTTCGTGATAAGCTTTAGATGAATGCAGTAGGGTAAAATGATAGAATGGAAAAAATACACCTAGTAAAATGGACCCAACAACATAAAGCCAAGCAAACATTGGTATGTCACATGGACCCAGAGCCTGAGGATTTAGGAAGGATTTAAGTTGGTAGCAGCATGCAGACTGCGCAGGGCAGACTCCTCTTCCTTGTCACCTCTGAATATCTGGAACATCAGTGAACAGGTTGCTGGGACAACTGACTGTGGGTGAAGGTGACTGTCTGCTGTGGCAGACATTGGAGTTCAACACAAGATTAATCTCAGCTCCCCAAGTTTCGAAATCTCTGGTCCATGATAGTTACATAACAGTTTCACCTCTTTCCACAAGAGTGGTGGTAGGGAGGGAACAAGAGGAACCTCAGACCACAGGGAAAGAGAAGTAGACAGTGAGCACCAGAGCACTGTCCGCATCCTGGGTGTCCTGGAATACTGTGAAGCCAGTGACCTCCTGTATGTCTGACGGTGGCCCCCAGGCCTAGGAACCTCTGTCGTTTGGGTGTCAGTCTCTGCTTTCAAGGAGAAGCACAGAAGAGAGTTCTCATTAGATACAGAGTTGGTTCTGCCACTGTTGATTATTTCTACTTGAGTGATTCTCAGGGATGCTGGAAACGAAAAAGGAACATTGCCCATAAACTCTCTGAAAGATCATCTTTTGTTTGTAGCTGAGCTTGTTTTCCCTTATTTTTATTTAAAAACTTTGCCGAATATTTGTTTGATACACAATACAGTGATAACCAACACACATACTTAACCTCATGAATCTTGCTATACTAAAAGGATATACAGCTATTACATATATACAAAATGCAGAAAGATATGAGTTATCATGAAGCACAAGTTATGCTAATGCCATGAAGGTCAGGAGAAAGATGGTAAGGAAAAGGGTGAGATATGTTGAGAGACCCCAAGACTACTCTCAGGTTCAGTAGTTTGCTAAGAGAACTCAGTATGTATTCACTGCAGCAAATGGTCATAGAATAAAAAGTCAAGGACAGGTGCATGGAGCACATCTGGAGGAATCTAGGCACAAGCTTCCAAGTGTCTTCTCCCAGTAGATTCACACAAAATGTGCTGAATTCCTCCAAAGAAACAAGTGTGAAGATTCTTGGGAAATGTCTACCAGGGAATGTTGCCTAAGCCTGGGTGTCCAGGGTTTTTATTCAGGATCTGTTATATAGGCGTCCTCTGCCTCACATGCACCAGAATTTCAGATACCCAGGAGGAAAGCAGCTATTCAACATTAGTCATGCTGTTTGCACAGTCATTTTGGGCATAGTGAGTCAATTTTACTGGAGAATGCTGAAAACCCTCCTGAAATCAAAGTTTCCAGTGACCAGCTGGGGTTGACCTTGTGAGGAGACCTTTCTAAGGATAGCAGTCTCTTTCTGTACAAGGTATCATTTTAGATTGGGGATACTGGGTTTTTATTGGAAATGAAATATAGACTCATAAAAATTCAAATAGTGGCAGAAATATATAAAAGCCATCTCTTCTACTCCTTGACCCATCTTCTGATGAATTCCTATTCTGCTTATACTAGCATATGGGTACATCTTTTTAAGATTAAATAATCACAGTATATTTACTTAGTCCTCTCTAATTTTTCAGTAACTGTTGTGTCCTGGCCATCTTTCCACATGAATACACATTTATTTTTTCTGTTTTAAACAACTTCTGACAGTTTGTTATTTCAGATAAAGTGGCAGTGAATGCCCTCCATGTATGTCTTTGCTTGCTTGTACAGTTGTCTGTTGGTAAAACTGTAGAAGTGGGATTGATGATTTAAAGGGTATATTCATTGAAATTTGTAGATATTGTTAAACTAGAGGACAAATAGGTCTGTGATGTACCACCTACCACAGCTCTAGCTTTCTGCTCACTAGCTAATCTTTCTGAAGAACCAGTGACTTCTTGTCATCCCGCTCCCCATCCCCAGCTCCCTGAGATGTTGTGATGACCAGCTGTGCTTAGGTCCACCAGGCAGGGATCTGGACTAAAGACCCTCACAGGAGGAGGCCAAGAGCTGTCCACCCTGAGCATTGCAGCCCAGTTCAGACTTCCTCAAAGACAGAAGGCAAAGATCAACACTGGACACCATCAGACCATAGATGGGCTGTACACAGATGAAACTACTAAGTGGAGAGACCTTCCTAAGTGTGCTTTCAGTCTTGCGGCAGTCACACATGTCTAGCAGCATCTATCACTGAAAGCATTTTTCAGATCCTTGTTCACCGAACCTCTATCATGTCCTTTAATGAATTCCCGCTGGCTTGAACCCCTGGTAGTACATGCATGACTGTGCCATTAGGCAGCTTGTACAATGGGTGGTACAAACAGATCTAGTCACTTTTATTGGTGTTTTTTACTAATAAAAAGCCATGCAATGGGACAATAATTTGTGTACCACCAGTGGTTCAAGCTGCCTGGCAGCAAGACATACAAATTTCATCCCCGTCATGAATGTGTTTGTTTTAGTGTTCACAGCAGCTCTCTGAAGCTTGTGTTACTAGTTCCATGTTAAAGGTAGAAAAATACAGACTAGAATGACACGAGGCCCTATGTCATTAATTAAATGTGTCATGTGCGATTTTTATAGGTTTTCCTCTCTCTGAACACAGCTAACTCACAAATCTTTGGTTAAATGTAGTTTTACTTTTATGGGAGGCTATCACCTTTTTTCCTTTGTGTGGCATCCCTGATAGGAAATTGGCAACTTGATGGAACAATTATGCGGTGTGAGGTAGAAATCTCCCACCTGCCTGCTAGCCACAGGGATGTTTGAGACACTCCCAGCTAGAGCAGTGAGATAAACTGGTGTTAATGAGAATGTAATTATTAAAGCCAGTTCCACTGCCTAACTGCTTATAATGTAGCTAATTGCTTTCACAGCTATCACAGCTGTAAATAGAGACTTAAGAAATGCCTCTTTAAAACATGACTTGAAGTTATTAACAGATTCATTTGTTTTAAATACTGAAGAGTGGTGGTTTTTCCCTCCTCGCTTTTGTTTATTGTAAAAATATTTTATTAACTTGGTGAGAGACCTCAAAAGGATAGTATTTTTCCTCTGAAGGTGTTCTGTTCCCACACTGTCTTGTGTCTAGTGTCCTGTGTCCTATGCTGTGTATAGGTTGGAGGGGCTAGCAGTGGGTTGGGTGTGCAAGCCAGGCAGCTAGGGCCATCATGGGCTGTGTTCTTCAGCAGGAAGTTCCGAAACCATCTCTCCACTCCATGCCAGCAGGAAGACTGTCCAGGCCAAAATGGCTCACAGACAGTCTTGGGTTAAAGCTACCTGAACTGAGCCATGATGATTCCTAAGGTCCAGTAGTCACCATGGAGTAGCTCAGACACGGTCCATGTGTTCTCTTCCCCAAATTCTTTACACTGTGTGACTTAAGCTGTCAAGGAATAATGGTCCATTGCTTTCCACAGCCACTTGTTCCTTATATACACATGCCATTTTGAGCAAACATTTGCTTTAAAAAAAAATGTATTTTAGCTGGGAGTTTGACTCAGTGGCTTAAGTGCCTGTCTGGCAGGTGTGAGACTGTGAGTTCAATTCCCGGTGCCGCAAAAAAAAAAAAAAAAAAAAAAATTACAAAAAAATGTATTTTAAATTTAAAACTTCAGTTAGCAACATTATTGAGGTAGCCAACATATTATAAAATGCTCATTCTTAATGTACTTGGAGTGCTGCTTGTTAATGGTGATTGTGCTGAAAGTTGAAATGCAACTACTGCTGCTCAGAAAAGAAGGTCTCTGTAAAAAAAAAACAAAAAAACAAAAAACTCCCAGCTGATATATTAGCAAGCAGCATCCCTTTTCCAATGCAGGAATATGCATGTTTGTCATCTTCCAAAGTGTGAGGTGCAGTGTTTCTATAAAGCTCATTGAAAACTAACTTTAAAAACTTGCTATCTAAACACTGGAGATTTTTCTGCTAAACCGTAGCATTAACCACGTTAAAAAAAATTGTATTTTGATTATGTTTACAGCCATAGTTAGAGTATAATAATGGATATTAATTAAACAAAGTAAAGAGTTTTCTCTGGGATGTTTCCATACATGCATGTATTGTGCTTTAATCTTGTTCACTTTCTCTCTCCCACCCCAGTCTCTTTTCCCTTCCCTAACAGTCCCTCTTCTACTTTCAGTTATTTTTTAAGTTTGCACATACGAGAAAAGATATGATATGTGTGTCTTGCTTATTTTGCTTAACATGGTGCCCTCTAGTTCATCCATTTTCCTGCAGGTGATATCATTTTATTCTTCTTTGTGGCCAAACAGCACACTATTGTGCATATAATATACCATGTTATTGTAGACAGCTAAGTTAGGTGGAAATATTATAGGCAGTCACACAGGACTAGGCCCTCAAGGGAATCAGTGCAGAGGATGAGAATAGATTACAGCCATGGCTAGAGATGCATCTGTTGGAGGCCAGGCCTCAAGATAAAGATGGAATGACCAAGCCTACATGCCTCCCCAAGGATAAGCAATGTACTGTAATTGGTATCGCCAGGTCCAGTAAAGTCTAGATAGACTTTAGTCACCCAAGTAAGTGACTGGGACCTCCTGACTCATCTCTTCCAAAAAAGGTCCTTGTTCTTTCTCTGTGTACACTTTTACGTGACTTGCTTCCCCATTGGGTCAACATTACCTAAGAGGCTATACTTGTAATCTCATTAGTTGATCATAGTTTTGTCCTAGGTTGTACCTATCCTATCTCATGACTATGTACCCAACTGGTGATTTTGCTCTGTAAAACTTCCTCTGAGGAGTGGGCTCATTGGCCCCATTTTCCAGGTTCCCTCCTATCTATCTTAGGAGCTGTCCCTCCCTCAATAAAATTTCCTGCTCTTAACCTCCACTGTTACTCAAAATTCATTGTTTGATTTTAGGGAACACAAGCTTGGCAAATCTAACATCTAGCAGATTAGGAGCTGTAATATTTCCATTGTATCATTTGGAGGCCCTATATCAATATTTTCTTTAATCATCTATCATTGAGCAACTAGGCTGATTCTATTTCTTGGCTGTTGTGAATAATGTCACAACAAACATGGGTATGCAGGTGTAGTGGGTTTTTTTTATTTAAGAGAAAAAAAGAAGACACGTATAACAAAGACAAAAAGCAAAAGAGACAAACAAACGACTAGAGTAAATGCACAACAGTAACATTACAGGTTTACAAAACAGGATGAAAACTTGACAATGGTTGCAATATTGCGTACTGTTATCTTCAAAATGGTTGTTTACAATAACAGATATAGACATGTAAAATTGATCTAATCATATGAGTATTAATTGTTCTTTATCAATAATGAATACATTCAGCAGTGTGTTCATTTTAGTTATCTTACATATACATATATACAGATTTATATCTTTTCCTTTTCCCTTCCCTCTTTCCCCCTTTTCCCTTCCCAAATATTTTTGCTCTTTGAGCTATTTTTTACCCTTACCTAGTATTTAGGGTTTTTTGTTTCGTTTGTTTGTTTTAGGGTCTTACTATGTAGTTCAGGCTGGCTTTAAACTCATCATGTACCCCAGGCTGGCCTCGAACTCACTCACGGGAATCCTGCTGTCTCAGCCTGCTGAGTGCTGGATTATAGACGTGTGCCACCACACCCAATTTTTAAAGATAAGATTCTAGGCAAAGGATCTTCATCAAACTGTTCTACTGTGTCTTATTTTAGTTTCACAAGTTTGTTGTAAAAGAAATCTCTTTTGTATTCATATAAGCACAAATGAATAGGTGTGATTTTCAAGGTAACAGCTAAGTAGACAGCTGTAATTGATATTTCCTTAAACTGTCAAATGGTCTTTAAAAAGTGTTTTCATACTTCTCTTAATCCCTTTTCAAACAGATTTGGCTCAGGTTTTTAAAATCTATATATAAACTTCAATACCAGGCAATACCAAAGCCAATACCTATGGACACATTTCAAATAAGTGGCACAGTTAAGGAAATGCTTGGTTTGTCTGAATATGTTACTGTAACTGTTTCTGAGCTAGACGAAAGTGATTTTTAGAAAGACCTGTGTGGACACCATTTCCCAGGCCTGACAATGATGTAAAAGACTTCATTCCTGGTCAACAACTTTATAAACAAGCTTCTCAGTAGCTCTAGAAGTATAACTAGAATTAGTAGGTTGAAGGAAAAACTTTCTCTTCATCTGTGTGAGAGTTTTCGTATGAATCTTTAGTCAAGTAACTGCTTTTCATTGTAATTTGGAGTTTGTGTATAGTTGGGACATATCTAGGGGTTTGTCTGTGTCCCAGCCCCCAGGTAAATGGGTAGGGAGTGACAATCGTTGATAGTTTTTGCCTAGGTCTTTTGCTGTTTCCCATAGCCCAGAATTTCACAGGATACCTTGGTTTTTCAGTCTTGTGGTCAGCCTGGAGTGCTCTGTATGGTCACTGAGTCTATAAAAACAAATTCTAAATTGAATATGTTGCATATACGCCTTTTCCAGAATTAATGTTTCTAAGAATTCATCTTACCTCTTCCAAATGCCATCTTAATAGCAGATATATATATAATTAAAATATAGTTTGTAAAACAAAATACAAAAAGCCGGGCGTGGTGGCGCACGCCTTTAATCCCAGCACTCGGGAGGCTGAGGTAGGCGGAGCGTTGTGAGTTCGAGGCCGGCTTGGGCTACAACACGAGCGAGTGCAAGGCTGGCCTGAGCTACACAGTGTGACCCTGCCTCAAAAAAAACCAGGGCCGGGAGTTTGGCTCAGTGCCTTAAGCACCTGCCCTGGCAGGCTCGAGATTGTGAGTTCAATCCCTGGTGCCGCAAAAAAAAAAAAAAAAAAAAAAAAAAAGTTCTGCAGACTACACCCTGGTTGTGTTTTGTGTTTGTACCCAAAGTATAGCACAGTACCAGCTTAGCTGAAAGTTTGCCTTGAACTGTTTTCCATTTCTGTTCTTAAGTTACAACTCCCTTCAGTAATGTATTAAAAAGCATAGATTCTTTCTCTAATGGAAGCTAGAGAAATGAACTGAAGATTTAAAATACTTATTAGTGATCTGATTTGAGGTATCCTTGTGTGATTTTGGATCACGTTTCTGACCTTAGAATTTAACAGATCTTTCATTCACTGTTACTATTAATGACATCTACTGTATAAATTACTCTTTATATCATTATGAAGACTGACTATTCCTAC
Source organism: Dasyprocta punctata (assembly GCA_004363535.1). NCBI lineage: Eukaryota > Metazoa > Chordata > Mammalia > Rodentia > Dasyproctidae > Dasyprocta > Dasyprocta punctata. The sequence continues at coordinate 35,223 of RJWM01016719.1, forward strand.
TCATGCCACAAACATCTTGGGAATTCATTTCAGAAAGTGTATGGATTAAAATGATTTAATCAGCTGGGATTGTGCTTTAGTATGACAGACTGAGTCAGAAGGGTATCTTTAAAATGTGAACCTGCCCTGAGGCTCCCATTATTTCCTGTGGAAGATTCTCAGTCCGTCTGCCCTTTCTCTCATGTGCCTGGGTGCTCTGCTACCATCCTTGAGAGGCTCCTGAGCTGAATGTCTTCTCATCTCCAAGCCCTTTTCTCCCTACTGTCCCCATAGTCTAGTTTATACATACTATGGTGACTTTCTGACAAAGACTGTGGACCAATGAGTTTAAACAAGGGGCTACCAGATAAAGTTTGCATTCAAAGAAAACTGGCTAATGATAGGATATCTCTGGATGTGAAGGTATAACTCGTGGTCCAAGAGAGAACTCCAGTGATCCTGAACCAGGGCTGCAGCATTCCTGTTTGGTGCAGAAAGGATTGTAGACACTTTAGACAGAACCTGATACTTGATTGAGGTAGGAGGTAGGCAAGATCCCTAATTCAGAAGGCAGTGTGTGAGGGCGATTTTTCACCATGTCGAATTTAGAGTTGCCAGAGGACTATTCACAAGAAGGAAGATGTTGAGCAGACAGCAGGAAATATAATTGCAGTGTTGGAAAAAGAGAGAAGCTGGAGAGACAGGATTAAGAGGGATAATGGAACCACATGGAGGCTATCCACGGAATGAGTATTGGAGAGAAAAAAGGAGATCTTGCAAACAGTAGTGTGGAGGCAGGGGAAGCAGGAAAATGGAGCAGTAGAAGGTGCTGGAGGAGAACAGGAAGACTGGGAGGATCTGAAGGAGATAGATTCACCACAGTTAAAGAAAGGACTCCAAGAAGAAGGAGTAGGTTGGGTTGGAAGCCTTGGAAGAAGTCAGATAAAATGAATGAAACCATTTCTAGCCACTGGACTTTGCAAGGAGGGTCCTCAAATTGTCCCTCAGGATCCATTTCAGCAGTGTGGAGGGGAGGCCTGAGAACTTCTGGTCAGGTAGGACTGAGGTGGTCAACAGAGAAGGTGCATTATCTTTGGCCACCTTGTTAGGCAGCCGGCAGTGTGTTGAGAAGAGAAGTGGCTGAGCATGGAAACAGTTGAGGCAGGAAAGGACATTGAACACAGCTGCACAGCTATATATTTAGAGGGAGAAACATTGGGCATAGCTCTAAGTACAAGAAAATCTAGGAGTCTAGGTAAGGAATGATTTGAAGGAAGCATCCAGTTCAGTTTCCTTATTTTTTTACATGAACAATTTAGAATCAAGAATAGTGAAAGTTAGCCAGAGATCACAAAGCTGATTACATTGTACAGTCTCTGTAAGGTTCAGATCTTCTGAGCCTAGCCCTAGCTCCTCCTCCTACCATATTACATCTGAGATACCTGCTAGGTTACAGGCTCTGCTAGCCTCTGTCTTTCTGGACTCCCCAGGCTCTTTGTACAGGGCATCCTATACAGTAGGGTTTCCAGTTTCTTGACTATGCTGCAACCAATGATCTTTCCCAAATGATTATTAGTCATTGCCATTCTCTGTAGTATATTATTGCTTAGGTTCTGGAGCCATTCTGTCTGGGTTTAAATCCTGGCTTTGCCCCTTATTGGTGCCAAATTTCAATAAATTGAGATACAGTGGTAGTACTCCACATGATTATTGGAAAGCTTGAATGAGTTCTTATATGTCTGGCACATTCTAAATACTCGAATGTTAGTGTTTGTTATTTTTTTAAAGCCCTTCATGGTTTCATTTTAGTCATAGGGTTAACAACAAAATTCCTTAATGAAGTCTCACATGAACTGGTCCCTTTTTCTACCCTCTCACCATGTGCATTGCAGTGTACTGGTGCTGTATGTCAGTGCTGAGCTCCAGATGTAACATGCTTTCCTACCCCTCAGATATCCCACCACCCCAAACAGCCTTTCCTAAGATAATCTTTTCCTAATTTCCAGATCTCAGACACTGCTTTAATTATATCTTTATTCATTTTCTTTAGGATATCATCTTGTCGTTATGCTTTTAATTGTAGAGATAATTGATTAGTGTCCACTTTCCGTAGTACATAAGAAGCTGTGGTTTTATTTATTTTTGTATTACCAGCCCCTAACACAACATGGGTTGTGTATTTGATAGTAAATAATGATGGATCTATGAATGAACTAACTGGTCAATTGTTTGTTCGTTTGTTTGTTTTGTGGCACCAGGGATCGAACTCACAACTTCGTGCCTGCCAGGCAGGTGCTTAAGCCACTGAGCCAAACTCCTGGCCCTTGTTTTCTGAGGCAAGGTCACACTATGTAGTTCAGGCCAGCCTTGCGCCCACATTGTAGCCCAAGCTGGCCTTGAACTCACAACACTCCATCTACCTCAGCTTCCCGAATGCTGGGATTAAAGGCGTGCACCACCACACCCGGCTGGTCAATCTTGTTTTGACCTAATGTTTCGTTTCTCTTCTGTGGTAGCATGTAGAATTAAGTACTGCATAAAAGGACACATGTGGCATGTAAATTTTAGCTGCTGGTTTTAAAATTCTATGTATGAGTTGTCTATATTTCTCTGACAGTGTACTAGTTACCTTCCCATCTAAGGAGACAATATTTATGACTTTGAAATGCCGTGCATGAAAAGAGGAGGAAGAAGAAGATTCATTGCAAAGATGTTATGGATAGGAATAGAACTGTCATTTGTTGGCAGCTAAAACTTGGAGACATCCATAATGATACCATCAGTGACCTCCAAGCCACCTACCTGACTACAGTGTTCTTGGCATGGACTGAAATCTTTTATCTGCTCTGTTTAAATTATCTTGGCTGTGGGTTTTGGAATTCTTTTGGCTGTTGGCTGTGGGCTTTCTAGGTGCAAGAATTCAGATTGTGCTTTTCTGAGGAATGTGGTAGCATTCTCCGGTGTTGATTATAATGTCACCATCCTGTTGCAGCCACAAAGGAGCCAGCAGTGATTGTTGACTGGAGCTCCTCACCAGATGGTCCTTGACCTTAAGATCATTGAGTGGTGCTTGTGTTGGTTTGTTTATTACTGTAGTGCCACAAACTGAATCGGGGATCTCACATGCTAAGCAAGCACTCTACCATTGAGCTGTATCTCCAGCCCCAATCAGTTGGTGTTTTTAGATTGAACTTAAAACCAGACCAGAAGACTGAAGAACTATAGCCTTTATTTGCATGTAAACCACTGTGCTAAAAAATGGAAATGAAGCGCCTCTGATAGCTGGTGTTTCTGTGAGAAATGGAGAGTGCAGAGGAAGAACTAAAACAGACACTGATCCCAGTATATTTGCACATGTAATCACACAAGTGCACACAGAGTTGTTTCACTGCATTGTAACCCATCTGATAGCATCTGGGCTATGTAAAACAAAATACTGATTTGTATATAATTACTCCTGACTCTAAAATTGAACTAAAAACTACACTTCTGAAACCTAACAGCCTTTTTGGAAGAACTATGTTTTTGTATTTTTTATTTTAGTTTGAAATACTTGATGTGGGAAACAAGTCTGTAATTTTAACCAGCACCAGATATTGCTTTTGAATATAAAAAATCATCATCTTGTATGTGTAGGTTGGCAACTCGGGCTAATCCTTTCTGATTGCAAAGTGTTCTTGCATAAGACTAGGCTTAATGCTTGGTGAATATTGACTTTATTTTATGGAATTTATTTGTTACCTATTATACAAGGAATGCCAGAAGTCATTAGATGAGAAGGAGTATTTACTGAGTCAAATGTATGCGTTTCCCAGTTTTTAAATGGACATGCCTCAAGTTCTGGCCAGTGGTCCTACGCCTGTCCTGGGTAATGTCAAGTTTTAAGGGAATGAGATGCCTACGACATGTTTTATGCCCTACCTCATTTTACCTTGCAACTCAAGTACGATTACCTAAAGAGGCTGAAAAACTTGCCTTCAAATGAGCTAAGTGACCTGGGTCTAACATCCAGGTCCTGAGAGTAGCTCTCAGGTGCCAACAGCACTGTCTTGCTCCTTTGTCTAGGTGCTCATATGTTCATGCTGAGACATTACCAGCTTGTGTGACTGTACTGTCATATAGTATGGGGTGGGGGAGAGGAGTGAGATGAACCAGGGCATACTGTGGGTTGTAATGTGAAAAGTCTCTATAAATTTCAGAATATTTTCATAACTCTAAGAAGAAACCCTGTATCCATTAGTCATTTTCTGTTCCCTGGACATTTTATATATGATATATGAAATGACATATTGTGTGTTCTTTTGTGTCTGGTTTCATTCACTTAGCATGTTTTCAAAGTTCATATTGTAGCATGAATAAGGCATTTCTTCCTTTATATTGTTGACCATATTGCATTGTATGAATATCCAACACATTGTATCCACTCATCAGGTGATGGCCATTTGAGTATTTCTCGTATATTGCTCTCAGGAATAATGCTGCTCTAAACGGTGTACAAGGATTTGTGTGCTTCATTTCTTGTGGGTGTCTTAGGAAAGCAATCTTGAGAGAATTTAAACAATAGAAAGTGCAAGAGATCTCATTTTCGTTATTCTTCTTATGATTGTTTCTAGTTCCCATTAGTGTCTGACTTGTTTCATGATGACAAGGATGCCATTCCTGCCACCACCCCAGCTGGGAAGGGGTCATCTTCGAGGATCAACGTTCGCTCCGCCAAGCCCCCCATGAAGGCCTCCAACAAAGACCACAAGAAAACTGTGGGCCACCAGGTCAGCCCCAGGCTCATGGCTCGAAGCCATGGCCATTGTGTGTTTGGCTGGGCTGGCCTCTCCATAGATACGGCTGCAAGGGCAGGAAGGCCACTGTGGCCTTGGTGCCAAAGGCCTTGGCCACCTAGGTTAAGCTTCTTGTTTATTGAAAAGGAAACTCCAAAACCTCCATCAAAGAGAACTAACAAAAGAAAGGGGAAGGGAAATGAGGACAGCCCCAATTAATGCATGAATTGCTGAGGCACAGCCACAGTAATTACCTTATAAGGAGGCAGAGGGTCCCATTTGCAGGTAGAGAGGAAAGTTGGATAAGCCCAGGGAAAAAGACACTTCCAAACAACTTCTCCCTTTTTCTAAGGCCTCTGTTGGCATTCTACCCAATGCATCTCCAGAGAGAATCCCTTGGCTACCACCATTTACTTTTATTCCTGTGGATTTGCCAGTTCTGGGCATCTCATATGCCTACAATTATTCCTAGGATGTTCCGCCATCAGGTGTCAAGGCTGCAAGGCCACAGTGCACAACTGTCACCTGTCTCATCTCTCAGTGTGCACTTCCCTTTCATCTTACTTGATCCCCACCCCTGGGAATTAAACATATTAAGAGGTGGTCTCTACTCCTTTGGTTTGAGTAGGGGCCCTAGTAGGGGAAGGACTCGATATTTGGTCTCAGCAAGGTAGCAGTGTCAGCTGGAATCTGACCACATGTCTCTGAGTCTCTTCCCTTATTCTTTTGGACTAATAGTAATATTAGTAACAACTATTGCTGTCACCACTGTATATAAGTTTTTCTTTATCTTACATTCAACAAAATGTTAAAAATTAACCAATTGCTGACTTTCACCTCCCCAGTTCCGCAACTCCCTGAATCGCCTCATGGAGACCTTAAATGCCACAACACCACACTATGTCCGCTGCATCAAACCCAATGATGACAAGCTGCCCTTTTAGTAAGTACCTGCTAGGCATGGGCAAGCCCAAGAACCACATCCCTCCTCAGAGGTTCAGGGGGAACGGGATAGGCCCACTCTACAGCTTCTGGGGGAATGGGATGGGGTTCTGCAGCTTCAGCATGGTGACTGGTCAGGTGAGTTTGTGCGTGAACAGGCCAGCAGATGTTACTGGGTTGCACCTGCCACTCTCCTAGATTCAAAAGGGTGAGAAGATACTGTTCTATAGTTACCTTGTGCTTGCAGTGGTATTGAGTGTGCATCTCTGAGTCAAATGTGAGGATCTTGTAGAAGTGTGCCATTAAATGTGGAAAGCTGTGTCCCTCCCATAAAATGTTAAATTTAGACATATGAGGATGGCAGGAGTAGTCCAAAAGGTTGTTTCTGGCACTGAGGAAGCCAGCCCTCAAATAGCACATGGAAAGTTAGGACACAAAGATAGTCCTGCTTTTCACATTGCCTCTGCCACTGCACTTGCAGGTTATCTACTCTTACCTTCCCCTCACTCGTTACCTCTGCCTTGAATTGTTCCTTGCAGTTCTGTCCACACTCATTTGACTGACTTCATCCAAATCTATGTTAAGAGTAACTCTTAAACCCGGCATGGTGGCACATGCCTTTAATCCCAGCACTCAGGAGGCTGAGGCAGGAGGATTATCATGAGTTTGAGACTAGCCTGGGCTACAAAGTGAGTTCAAGGCCAGCCTGAACTGCATAGTGAGACCCTGTCTCAAAAAATAGGGCTGGGGATTTAGCTCAGTGGCCTAAGCGCCTGCTGGCAGGTATGAGGTTGTGAGTTTGATCTCTGGTACCAAAAAAAAAAAAAAAAAGAGTAACTCTTAATTATCTTTGTCCATCTTTGGCTTCTACCAAATTCCAGACTAGTATTTCTGCATGCTGCTACCACCTCCTGAGTCACCTCACATTCAACCTGATTGAGACCACACTCTTGATCTTTTCCAAAATGACTGCTGTTACTTTGCTCTCTGCTTTAGTGAATGGCGTAACCATTCTGGACATCTCATTCATCCACCAGACCTGATGCCCCAAACTAGAAACCCGAGTCACACTAGGCCAGCTCTGTCTGGCACGATCTTCTGTGATGATGAAACTATTCCGTACTCAGCATCATCCAGTGTGTTAGCAGCTAGTCATTTGTGGCACGTGGTGCCAGAAATGTGGCTGGTGTAGTTGAGGAACTAAATGTTTCATTAGTTTCATTTAAATGTCATGTTCCCACAGGTGGTGAGTGGCAATCATGTTGGACAGCAGACCCCCTGATTCTGCCTCCTTTACTCCCATTATCTGGTCATTGTTAGAGTCCCATGGAATCAACATGAAAATTTAACTCATTGTCTGTTCTTTTTCTTCTCCTATCTCCTTGTTTCAGATCCTGTTCATTTCTCTTTCCTTTAAAATTTTTATGAGTATGTATCAATTATACATATTAATGGGGTTCAGTATATTTCAGTATCTTCATACAGCAACCACTGATCAAATCCAGCTGCCTTTTATTCGCCCCTCCCTTTCACATTCACTCTCGTGTGGAATCAAGGAGTCAACCTGACCGTGTGACTGTGATAGCCAGACCTCCTTCATTCCTGTCTGTGGTATACCCCACCTCAGCAGCTCCTCTTCCCTGACTCTGGGCCTCTGCATGCCATTCCCTCTGGCCCAGGAACTTGTGTTTTTAACTTTTCTTAAACACCTTATTCCCACCTTTCTTTATGCTAAGACAAAAAGGGAAACCATGGAAGTTTCTTTCTATGAAATCATTTTGGCAGCTCTGACTCTCAGACTGAACATTTGAACTGCCTACTGCAGTTGCTGTCATTTAGTTAAGGCTGAGCCCTCCCCCCGGGCCACGTGGTGGCAGAGGGCTAAGGAGACAGTAGTGAGTCAGTCTTCTCTGAAGTGTGCTGATTGCTCTCTTTCTTTCTTCCTCCATATTCTGAGATGCGCCTGGGAGCCCTGCCCCCACCAATGTGGCATCTGTGTATTGGTTGGCTACAGGAAAAGAAGCCGATGGAAGAATATTGTGTGTGAAAGACACAGATAGTGTGTGATGGGCAGAATAACATGAAGGGTCTGGGACGGGAAAGATGGTCCTCAGTAGCTGTGCTGTCCCAGCCAGCTGTGAACTTGGGCAGTTTATTGACCAAAGCTGGTATCTTCCAAGTGCCAATTACTCTATGCATTTCCCTCCCTTTTTCTAAGACCCTCCTTTGCCTCCAGGACCAAAACTTTTCAACAAATACAAAGAATGGGAAGAATGAAAAACTGTAACCAAATCAGAAAATCTGAGTGCTTGTTTAGGCTCACTGCTGATTATTTGGCTAATCACAAAGCGGTCTTTTATTATCTTTGTCTCATTGCTTTTTGGGTTAATTGTGATTTTAGAATATCCTGATGAAAAAACCCAAGGAGATAATGCATGAGAATTGCTTGTAAGAAGTATAATCATTCGTATGATTAGAATTATTGTTATTGACATTAATGTATCATTCTTCCCATTCCTTGTAAATTTCTCAGTGTTAGTACTATCAACATCTCAGGTCATAATTATTTGTCATAAGGGACTATCTTGTGCATTGTAGGATGTTGAGAAGCATCACTGGCTTTTACCCACCAGATAAAAGTACCATTCTCATCATTGTGACAAAATGTTTCTAGAACTTGACCGTGTTCCCTGGGAAAGAAATTTACCCCATTGAGAACCACTGTCCTATACTGAATGCTTTGATAACATCCCTTGTTTTTTCTCTGCTTCCTTTATTCAAGAATTTTCTCTCATACCTCTCATTAGGAACTGGAATAGGACAGATAAAATGACATTAGGAGTGACCCATGACAAATAACTGACAGTGACCCAGAAATGACTGTCAGCAGCCCTGTGAGAGTGCTATTGGAATAGAGACAAAAAATAAGCAAGCAAATAAACACTATTGTAATCCCAAATATTGAGTATGGTAATCCAAGTACTGTAATCCTTTTTCTAGTCTTCCTCACAATCCAAGAAATTATATTTGTAACTCTACTGAGACGTTATTGGAATCCCAGCAAGTTAATTCCAATCTACCACCTCCAGTGCAACACACAGTGAGAGTAAAGAAACCAAGACACATTCAAAGTTGAGGGCAGCTAAGGGGTCCTGAGTCCAACCCTCAGGAGGATGTGTGGATGAAGGCCTTGATCCTAGGCCTCTCCCAGAATTTATTATCTTGTGAAGAAAGGGGGTGGCTCGAGGATGAGTGACAGTGAGTATGGTGGGAACTATGTGGTCATTTGAGCTGGCTAGCCAGGTAGTAAAAAAGGCATCTCTGCATAATGCAGAGATAAAGATATGCAGAGGGACAATTTATATTACCCAATTAAGATAGCAATGGAATTGTTTTAGGAGGCTGCTGCTTCAGTTTCTGATATGTAAACTTTATGTCCTGGGAGCTCACAGCCTCTTCCTCGAGGCTCATACCCAGTTGACATTCCTGGAACTCACTGGCTCTACCATCCTGCTGTACCTATATATTTTACAGAGGTCCCTATGTGAGGAAACAGGACACTGTCTGATGGTGTTAGAGATTACATACAGTACCTGGCAAGCCTTATTTTCAGTGCTTAGAGCCAACTGAAGAGAGAAGCAAATACCATAGTCAGCTCTGTATATATCAACATAAGGAAGGAAAAAAAAACATAAGGAAATAAGTCTCAATAAAATCAAAGTTGCAGCAATTGTTCTGCTTTCAAGGAGAGCCACTCAAATTGTCTCCCACAAACACAATAAAGGATCTTTCTTCATCCAGGGAATAGGTGGCCTGGGGCAAATGTCATAATCTAGAATCACTTGGAAGAGGACCTGGCCAGGTTTCTTGAAGGTCAGCC